>VMDO01013360.1:0-21897 GCA_007922755.1 Pedetes capensis
AATAGAGATTATTGAGGAGCATTTATTGTTATATATCCAATCATTACCTGTTACTGATTTATGATTAATGTTTTTGTCCGGATAAAATGTTGATGAGAATAGAATACTAAAGTCACCTACTCCTTGTAACTGGGCCTATCTGTCCCATTATGTTGAGTAGTTTGTTTTATGGGTACAGCAATATTTGGAGCATATATATTTATAATCATTATTTCTTCTTCATGAATTGTTCACTTTATTAATATGCAGTGACCATCTTTATCCCTTATGAGTAATTTTGGTTTGAAGCCTTTCCTGCTTGTTTTCAGGTGCCATGTGCTTGGAATATCATTTTCCATTCTTTCACTTTCAACCTCTGTGTGTCTTTGCCAGTAAGGTGAGTTTTTTACAGGAACAAACATTTGCATCTTGTTTTTTAATCCATTCAGCCAGTCTGCATCTTTTAATTGGAGAATTAAGAATTTCTACATTTAGGGTATTGAAAAGTACACACTAATTTTACCTTTATATAACTTAAAGGTTGGCTGGTTTACTAAGGTAATGTTTGATTCTTTCCTAATTCTTGTTTGTTTATATATTCTTCTAGTCAGGTTTATTCTTTTCTGAGCTCTTGAGATTGTGTATATCTTTCTTCCTCTTCTGTGTATAGTATTAGTTAAGTATTTCTGCAACTCTGGCTTAGTGGTTATAAACTGATGAAATGCCATACTTTAAGCTTATTGTAGAAGGTCTTTATTTTTTCTCCAATTTTAAACAATACCTTTGCTGGATATAGTAATGTTGGTTGGCTGTTATTTTCATTCAGGGCTTGATCCATGTTCTGCTAGGCTTTAAGGTTTCTGATGAAAGGTCTTCTATTATTGTGATAGGTTTGCCTTTGTAAGTACCTTGGCAATTCTCTATTCCAGCTTTCAGTACTCTTAGCATTTTAACATGACATGGAGATATTCTTCTCTGGTCACATCTATTTGAGGTTTTAATCACCATCTGAACATGGATGTCCATTTCTTTCCCTAAATTCAGAATTTGTTCTGCTAAAATTCCACGCAATAGGGTTTTTTTAATGTCTTTATTCTGTATCTTGGTTCTCTTTTAATTGTGTTCCAGAGGTCTTGAATGTTATGGTAATGATTTTTCTTTCTTTATTGCTATCTAAATGTAATAATTCCTCAATCTTCTCTTCAATATCTGATACTCTTTCACCTGATCAAGTCCATTCATGATGCTTTCCATTGACTTTTTAAATTTGATTCATCAGCTTTTCATATCCAAGATTTCTCTTTGTTTTTTCTGAATCTCTATATTTTTGCTAAATTTCTTGTCAAAGTTGCTGAATTTCTTGCCCTGGTTGCTGAATTTTTCACTCATGCCTTTAATTGATTTTTTGCTTCATTTACCTGTTTATTTGAATCCTCTTTGAGGTCACTGACAACTTTTAAAATGAAACTTTTGATTTATTTGGCATTTCAACCTTTTCTTCATCCCTTCCTCTGGTTTTTTGTTTTTTTAATTCAGTTATCAACGAGTTCTCAACCCAACACTCTACCAACCTGTATCAGTGTTTTCAGACCTTACCCAGCAGTAAATCACCCTGCATGAGGGAGGAAACAGCAGAAATACAATGACCTGCTGAATTTAAGCTCAGAGTTCTCAGACCTGCCCAGTACCAATCCACACAGCAGGGAGGCAGCTTCAGAGCTGAGCAATCATCTGGCCATGGGGCCAGATGCTCAGAGCTCCTCCTCCACAGTAACCCACACATGGTAAATCTTGCTCCTCATCACAGGAGTGGGGACCACCAACTACTACACCTTCCACAGCCCATTCTCTATACTGCCTAAACTCCTCAGTAAATCCTAATGCTCTTCCTCTTTCTCTCCTCAGAATATAGGATAGTCTCCCTTTGTTACCTTGATTCTTCTCATTCACAGAGTTACACGGAGGAAACATGTAATCCACCATCTTCCCAGTCTTTAATGAGAAAAGTCCTATTTTGACTTTTAAAGTATTTTCACTTTGTAAATAAAAATCAAATCACATACTGAGTCAAAACTAAACAGCAAAGCTGGAATCCTCTGACATCTCCCTGCTACTGTTCTGAGAAATAATTCCTTCTAATACTAGTTGTGTCTTTGAGGGATTTTTGTTGTGGATTTTTGTTTATTAGGCTTTTTTGCATTTACCATTACATGTTTAATATAAAGACTAATACAGATTGGTCAATTTTTGTACATCTCTTAACTCTGTACTATTAAATGAGAAATTTGGCATATATACTACCACTCAATTTCTTGATTTTATTATTACTATTATTAGGGTTTCTAGTATTTCAATTCTCTGTTACATTTTAATTTAGTCATCTTGGATTTGTTTAGGTTGATTTAAATCAACCAGTTTTAAAACAAGGCTTACATAATCATTATTATTCCCCATAGAACCAAGTGGCCTGACTAAACACACAGAAGTAGTTCTGCCATGAAATCCATCTCTTGAAGAATATCTCAACTGTGGGCTAAAATGCATTCTTCATTCATTTGTTTTTGTTTTTCATTATTTCATCTAGGAAATGCTCAGTTTCTATTCTTGGTGTTTATAGTATATTACGCATTCTCCACTTCCTTTTACATATTTTACTAGAATAACTCCATACATGGGGATATAAAAGAACTAAGTTCACTAAGCTATTACATGCCAGAAAATTAATGTCTTGATTCATTTAACTGAAATTTCAGGTAGAGGGAGAATTCTATATCATCATTCCCCAATCTTTTTTTTTTCAATATTGGGGGTTAAACCCAGGGCCTCACAAGTGCTGGACCACTGAACTGTACACCCAGCCCTTTTTTTTTTTTTAACTTTTTGAGACAGGGTTTCGCTAAATTATGCAGACTGCCTCTTGTCATGAACTTGCAATCCTCCTGCCTCTGCCCCCCAAGTCACTGGGATTACAGGCATGCACCACTGTGCCTGGCAGCATTCCCCAATCTTTTTGGTACCAGTGACCAGTTTCACTGAAAACAATTCTTTCAGGGATTGGGGTGGGGAATTTCAGGATGATTTCCTCTGAGAACACATTATTCTATCATCTTCAAAATCTAAAATGTTGCTTAAGCCACTAAGTAAGTTGCTGCTCTCAGTTTTATTTCTTATTTCTTTTCAGGTGACCCAGCTACTTCTCGTCATAGAAGCTTTAAGCATATTTTCATGGCTTTTATTCTTCTGAAAATACAAAAGACTGTGAGGGAACATAGATCTTTTCAAAATCATCTTTCTTGACAATTTGTTGAGTTCCTCAAGGTAAAGGCTTATGCCTTTACCTAGCTTGGGATAACTGTCCATTTTTACTACCTCACTGACTGCTGACTACTATTTCATACATTCTCCTTTTAGACATGCCTAATTAACAGACAGTTGGTTAGCATCCATCCTCCATTTCTCCCATTTTTAATATTTGTATCTTTTTATATTCAACTAGTACTTATTTGTAGTTTTCTAAAAAATGTATTTCATTGGGACTTTATGAAAGGAAGAAAGGTATACATTTAGGCTGTTTCATATGAACCTAGAAGTCTAAGAGATTTTTACATTCCTGTGTGAAAATACTTGGAAAATTATGTTTCCCTTCAAACTACATCATACATATCCATATAGACATTATATCTAGTGAGTAAATTTTCTAATGTCTTTATTTAAAGTAAAAATTATAAAATTAATTGTAGTATTTCATACATTTCAGAGGTTTTGAAATTAATGATTTGGAAGAAAAGATAGGCAACACATATAGGTATAGGAAAGCATTTCCTTAATAAGACTCCAATTGCTCAGGAAATTGCAACAATAGATAAATGGGATTGTATAAAATTAAAAAGATTCTGTACAGCAAAGCAAATAGTAAACAGAGTTAAGGAAGACCCCACTGAATGGGAGAAAATCTTTGCATCCTATACATCTGACAGAGGACTAATTTCTAGAATTTACAAAGAACTCAAGAAAGCAACCCCAAAAGACAACAAATAATCTAATACACAAGTGGGCAAAGGAACTCAACAGACAGTTCTCAAATGAAGAAGTTCATAGGGCCATGAAGCACATGAAAAAATGCCCAGTATCCCTAGCCATTTTGCTGTTTTTGTTGTTGTTGTTGTTGTTGCCACATGCCATCGAGTTGGTATCCGGCTCATATTGACCCTACGTACAACAGGTGAAACACTATTGTCAGTGCTTCTCTGCTGTTCATAGGGTTTAAAATGGCAGATTGATTTTTGGGAGTGGGTTGCCAGGTCCTTCTCCCAAGCCTACAGTATCTGTGTTCCCAGGCGGTCTCCCAAGTAGTAACCAGACCCGTCCCTGCTTAGCTTCCGAGATCTGACAGATCAAATGCTACAGTGCTATTGCAAATCAAAACAACTCTGAGATTCCATCTACCTCCAGTAAGAATGGCCAAGATCAACAAAACAAATAATAACAAATGCTGGCGAGGTTGTGGAGAAAAAGGAACCCTCTTATACTGTTGGTAGGACTGCAAATTGGTTCAACCACTTTGGAAATCAATATGGCGATATCTCAGAAAACTAAAAATACAACTACCATACAAATCAGCTATACCACTACTGGGAATATACCCAAAGGGAGACAAGTCATCATACCATAGAGATATCTGCATCTCCATGTTCAATGCAGCACTTTTCAGAATAGTAAGGACATGGAACCAACCAAGGTACCTACCAGCAGAAGAATGGATAAAAAAATTATGGTATATATACACAATAGAATACTTCTCAGCAATAAAAAAATGAAATAATGTCATTTGCAGCAAAATGGATGGAATTGGAGAATATCATCTTAAGCAAACGAATGAAAACCCAAAAAGAGAAATACTGTGCATATGTTCTTACTCAAACATGGGAGCTGAATCACTGAATTATACTTAAAGGAAGAAAAAAATCCTATACATAAATTGACATATAAAAAATGCTCAACTAAACAGCACAGAAGGGACAATATAAGGAGTAGAAAGAAGGAGGGGGGACTAGCAGAGGAAAGCAAAGACTGGAGAAGATGAGATGGGGAGGAGGGTCAATGAGGAGGGATGAAGTGGGAGAGGTCAATCTCAATGTAAACAGCACAACTTCATGAGTATATTGGAAAAACAGGGGAATATAACCAAATAAGCATCATAGTTTTACTACATACTAGCCATAAGGTTCCACAGACTTTGTGTGTTGATGAAAGTGTTGCTAGAAGTGATGTAAAGGATGCATAATGGAAAAAGCCAATTCTGTATTACTCTGTACCCCATCATCATTTACTAATAAAGGAAAACAAGAAAGAAATTAATAATTTGGATGTTTCCTTATATCTTTACTATGCACCCACCTGTTGGAAGGATGCTGTCATTTGTAGAAAGGATTCAAAAACTAAGATTTTCTATGTGACTAAACTAGTTTTGCTTCTTGGGTAACTAGATTCGCACCAAATAAGTTTAATTCCAAGTGTCTGATGACAAAAAGGCAACACTAAAAAGAACTTTCCAGGTCCAAAGACATATACAGTTAAAATAAAAACTGTAAATTAGGTAAAAGTAGTTGGTGGAACAACTCTTAGAACAGATCTGCACTGTATTTTTCCACTATAAACATAGAAGTATAACATATACATGTGCATTCCCATGGGTCCCTTCAGAGACTTCCACTAAAATTTCCTAGTACCTGTAATATTACGACAGAAATAACTTTTAATCTTTTCTAAATATCCCTAAGCTTAAAATCTTTATATTATTGATAAATTACTTTTGACATATTTCACAGTAGATCCTGAGGTATGTGCATCAACGATGTACTGGAGAAATACAACCCAACCAATGAAAAAGAAATGATCTATTAGAATAGCACACTTATTTAACAATTACTGAAAATATACTACATATCAAGAAAACTGCTAGATGATTCTCAACTGTCTTTTGAAATTATAGCTACAAAAAAAACTCATAGAATCTGATACTAATTTTGACTCCATCTCAGATTCAATTAACGTCTCATAAAAAATATAAATCCATTCTTGACTGTCTCTCACCAAATAAATCTAATTCCTATAATTTCCTAGACATTCACAGTTATATTAATCAGCACTGTACTTAGTCTTTCCTGAAATTAGTTCATCCTGACCCTGTACCAATTACTTCACCAAAAGATTATACATCAATTCTTGGCATTGTCTCACTTAGCAGAATTCCATTTCAGAGCAATGTTCTGCTTTGGATGTTTAGTTCCATTTTAAGCACTGGTGGATGATTCTATTTTGTAAATTTGCTACTACTAATGTCTTATAAAGATGGTTGGATTTGTACAAATACTTATTTTAATAACACCTTGTACATACAAAGGCTATATTGTGACATTTGTCTTAGTCAATTTGGGCTGCCATAACAAAATACTATAAACTGGGTAGCTTATAAACAACAGAAATTTATTCTCAGAGTGCTAGAGGCTGGCAAGTCTAAGATCAAGGCACAGGCACAGGCACCTGGTATGTCTTTGTTTTTTTTTTACCTTTTCCACGTCCTTGCATGGTGGAAAGGGTAAAGGAGCTCCTTTGGGCCTATTTTTATAAGTGCACAAATCCCATTTATAAGAGTTCTACTCTTATAACCTAATCATTTCCCAAAAAAGTCTCATCTCCTAATACAAATACTTTGGGGGTTAGGATTAAACATAAATCTTTTGGAGACACAAATATTCAGACTATATCAACATTATCACTGGGCCTAACTTTTTAGCTATATATTTGACTTTGATTTTTTTTTATAAATTCAATCTGAACAAAACAGTCAACTATTCACTTTTAACTGTAATATGCTTTACCATTTCAATTTATTAAATATCCATTACATATTAAAATGGCAATTCAGCTAGAAAAACTCACATCAACACAATTTAAAATACAACTTAACAGAACTGAAAAGTATTATTGAAGAGTCAGTTTTCACAATGGACTCAAATTGAAAAAGGAAAAAAATTACACTATGAATAAACTGAGATGAATCAAAAGTAACCCTTCTATTCCAAATTCAACACAAGTTCAGCTTTCATATATGTCCTAAGAACAAATGCTCTCTGATTCTACAAGGGATGTTCCATGTAGTACTCTCTCATAGAACAATGTTGGAATTTTTCTTAGCTTCAATAATCTTGTTCAACTTTAAAAATATGGAAGTATCAAGCTAGCCAAAAATGTTACAGCATGCTACCCAAGTACTTCTATCAAGTCCTAAAATAATACTTATGTTATACAGTGTACTCCATGTTCCCTATATTATGAATAAGTTTCACTGTAGAAATCTTCTTACCATATCTAGTACTTTAATAGTTCTTTCTGTTCTTGACAAAAAAGCAGCATATTGTTTAGTCAACTTAGGTAATTCATCAGAAATTCCACCAACCTATGAATTCCAAAAAAAGCATGTTGAAACAAGGGGTTTAAAAGAATATATCATTTATTTCATCAACATATGTAGCACAATAAATAAGTTTGCAATGAAGGTCATCAGTATTGTTCCATCATTAGATGGAGAAAACCATATATTCATAAAATTAAAAATTTTGCATGGGATATAGAGGTAAAAAGCTTTAAGTCAATGAGATATTACAATGAAAATAGAGTTGATTATATGAACCTCTAAGCAAATACAATGGATCTACATATATTGTTTTAACATTAGGGGTGAGATATTAGCTATACTCTAATACCAAATTCGGGCTGGGATTTAGCTCAGTTGGTAGAGTGCTGCTCTGCAGTCTCTGAGGTCCTGAGTTCAATTCCCAGCACCACAAAAAATGGGAGAAGGACCTGGGAACCCACTTCCAAGGCAATCCCGAAACAGTCAGCCATTGAAAACCCTATGAGGGTCGCTATGAGTTGGACTCAACTCAATGGCACCTGACAATAACAACAATACCAAATTCAGATATAAATTCTTAATCCATTTTATAACAAGGTTTTGATCTCAATGACATATGAGCATAAGTTATTTGTCCAGTTATACAGTATTATTTGTTAACATTTTGTCATTAATACATAAAACATAATTTCTATTGCTATTTAGCTTAATTATGTGGAAATTCTGGACTAATACATTTTCTAAACAAAATGATCAACTTAATGATCTCCTAAATATAATACTCCTTTATATACATTAAAGATAAAAATTAATCAGCTAGAGGAGTCTGGTAATCTAAGATTTAATTTTTAATTAATCTTCATGATATACTCTTTCTGATTTATCATAATTTATTCATTTAATAACTTATATAAACAGCAACAATATTCTTTGCTTATATTGTTTGGTGGTGTCGAGTCAGGTCCAGCTCATAGTGACCCTTGTACAACAGAACAAAACACTCCTCAACACTGTGCCATGACCAGCACTCTATCAGTGTTTCTCTGCTATTCAGAGTTTTCAATGGCAAGATTGTTTCAGGATTGTTTCGGAGTGGGCTGCCAGGTCCTCCTCCCATTTTTGCTGTGCTAGGGATCAAACCCAGGGTCTCAGAAAGTGCAGAGCAGCACTCTACCAACTGAGCTAAACCCTAGCCCCTTCTTTGCTTATGCAAAGGATTTATATTCCCATTTTGATACATTTCACTATTTCTATTTAATAATTTTATTTATCCAAACATTATATTTTAAAATTTGACATACAGTATTGACAGAAAGCTATTTCTTTGTTCATATTTTTGATAATATTAATTTAATTTTTAAAAAGAAGAAAAAATAAGGAAAAATAGAAATCTATCCCCTACATGGTTGTATCTGTGAAACTATCTTCTCTTCTCTACTCCAAATCCTGAAGTTGGCACTTCTCCACTCTTTTACTGATATTATTTCTACCTAGTCACTCAAAGGAAAATGGTGAATTCAATCACTTTTAAAACCAGAACAATCACAAGCACATCTTATAAAAATGCAAGTCTTCAAATACAGAACATCTGAGGCAGCACTATTATGTGAGCCAGTGGTTCTTATATTTTCAAAGCTGAAAAACAATTTGCTATTATAATAATTTTATTATCATGTACATGATACTAGAAATTATGGTACAAGGAAGTCCCAAATTATTCTTCAACTTTTAAAGAGTAGAAGTTACCAAGCTTTAATGAAATTACCAAGAAGTTGTTACCTTTGGGATGATTTTGGCTTTAAAGGGAATGAACAGTTTTCAGCAGATCATACTTCTACCATGAATAATTTAAAGTAAATCTAGATAAAGTGTAACAGAGTCCTATTTTAAAGGCCTCACAGAGTTGTGGAAGTAGCACAAACCAGAGAACTAAGATTTTGAATAGAGTAGAACCCCTGAGAGACAAGCTGTCAGTCTTTGGGTGCTTTATCGCTGAGGGCATTTGCTGAAATAGGCAATACAGTAGGCATCTGGGTTTACACCTAGCAGAGGGGTGCTGCTAAGGAACTAAGAAAATACCTTATTGTTTTCATGCCAAGTCAGAATGACAAAATTATATTTTTGAAGTGTCCCAAAACACATGGTCTGTTTCCTCATCAAGATATTTGAAAAAGGTGACGGCAGGGCAAGGTTAAATTAGAATCTAATTGTTAAACATCTTTGCCCACCACTGATTGTATTATCATATGTAATTTTAAGAGAAATCTAAGGGCTTGATGATGTTGTTGTTAGGTGCTGCTGAGTCAGTGTCCAACTCACAGTGACCATACATACAACAGGCGAAACACTATTGTCAGCGCTTCTCTGCTATTCATAGGGTTTTCAATGGCACATTTTCCTTTGGGAGTGGGTTGGCAGGTCCTTCTCCCAAACCTACAGCACCTGGTGTTCCCAGGTGGTCTCCCATCCAAGTACTAACCAGACCCGACCCTGCTTAGCTTCAAAGATCTGAGGGGATCAGACGTCACAATGGTACCACCATAGCCACAAAGAATATTATTTTGGTTTTAACATATTACCTCATAATCAGAAGGCCCAGGAGTAATACAAGCTTCTTTCTGAATCAGAAACAAAGTTCGAGGAGCAGAAGAACCAAATGCACTTTTCTTTTGTTTCTCCAAGCAGATATTTTTAATGCTGGCAATTATAGTATTGTTTAGCACATTATAAAAACCAGGACCTAAAATTACAAATAATAATCTGTATAAGAATAAACATACTTTTAATTACTTTTCTGAACTGAGTAACTTTCAGTAATTTTTTAGAAAGAGCCCTCATATATTTGTGACTGAAACACAAAATGGTATAGATACTTTGTTACAAAGTTTGTCAAATTCTCATAAAATTAAACATATACTTAACATATAGCCTAGAAACTCTTCTCCTAGACATTTCCACAAAGAAATGAAAACAACCCAAATGTCCATCAATTGATGAATATGTAAACAAAATGTGCCATACCCAAACACTGGAACACTGCTCAACAGTAAAAGTGAAAGATAACTACAGCGCCGGGTATGGTGGTGCACACCTATAATCCCAGCGGCTTGGGCGGCAGAGGCACAAGGATCACAAGCTTGAGACCAGTGGAGGTCTGTGTAACTTAGTGAGACCCTGTCTCAAAAAGTAAAAAAAAAAAAAAAACCACTACAGCAACATGAATGAATGTCAGAAACTTCTTGCTACAAAAAAGAAAGCAGTCACAAAACTCTGAGTAATGTATGATTCCTTTTATATGAGATTTTACAAAAGGTAAAGTCATAATCAGAAACAGTTGCGTGGTAACAGGAGTGGGGATGGAGAATGACAGCAAAAGGGAATGAAGGAACTTTTTTTTTTTTGGCAGCAGTAACATAATTTTATTTGTCTATTTTTACTTCTATTGCTTTTAAAGTCTTATTCAAAAAATCCTTTCCCATTCCAATATCTTGAAGCATTTCCTCTGTTTTCTTCTAGTAGAGTCAGTGTTGAGTCTTACATTTAGGTCTTTCATCCACTTTTTTTATTAGAAATTTTTAATGTACATCATAATGTGATTCATTTTGACATGCTTTTCATTGTGACAATTTTCATATATGCAATTTGATAAACATTATTCATATAGATTACCCCTTACCCTCCTCTATGCTCACCCCCCTCCCCTCTTCCCATCTAAGTTTCCCATCCAAGTCTTCTCTATCTTTTACTATGTAGTATTTTTCTGTATGTCCTTGGGTTCCATTTCTGTTTCAGATAGAAACTTTTCCTGTAGTGGTCTTTGTTTCTAACTTGTTAGAACAATTACATGCGATTTCTAGTCCATTTATATTGACCTCATTCTTATCTTCCCTCCCCACCTTTTATTATGATCTGACCTTTGAGTAGGATTTTTCCTTCTTGTAATTTTGAGTCAGCTCCCTCATATGAGTGAGAACATGTGTTGTTTCTCTTTCTGATCTTGTGTTCGTTCACTTAAAATAATTTTCTCTAATTCCATCCATTTTGCTGCAAATGACCCTATTTCATTTTTCTTAATTGCTGAATAGTATTCCATTGTGTATATATACCATAGTTTTTTTATCCATTCTTCTGTTGAAGGGCACTTTGGTTGATTCCACATCTTTGCTATTGTGAAAAGCGTTGCATTGAACATGGAGATGCAGGTGTCTCTGTGGTATGATGACCCATCTCTCTTTGGGTAAATTCCCAATAGTGTTATAGCTGGGTCATATGGTAGATCTATTTTTAGCTTTTTGAGGTACCTCCATATTGATTTCCATAGTGGTTGCACCAATTTATAGCTCCACCAACAATGTAAAAGTGTTCCCTTTTCCCTGCAACCTCGCCAGCATTTGTTGTTGTTTGTTTTATTGATCTTGGCCATTCTTACTGGTGTAAGGTGAAATCTCAGCGTTGTTTTGATTGGCATTTCCCTAATGGCTAGGAATATTGAGCACTTTTTCATGTGTTTCATGGCTTTATGGACCTCTAATGAAGGAACTTTTTAGGAATGATGGAAATATTCCAAAACTTTGAATGTAATGGTGGTTGCCTATGTGAAAGAAAGTTAATAGCTGTGACTCCATTAAGAGACCCAGACACCCTCCTGGGCTCTGGCAACCACTCTGTGAACTTGCTGACATGCCAAGATGTAGTTATTTGCTGATAAGGAACATCCTGAGCATTGTATAAGCCAATCTCTTCCCTAGTGACAATGGTGTGGTTTGAGCTGCTCTGTCCTGGACCACTGAGCTACAGAAGTATATTTATCCTACAATCATAATTCTTGACAGACAACTTAAGCAACCCACTTAAATAAACTTCCTCAAAACTGTCAGATCTCAGAAGCTAATCAGGGTCAGGCTTGGTTAGTACTTGGATGGGAAACCATCCAGGGAACACCAGGTGCTGTAGGCTTGGGAGAAGGGCCTGGCAGCCCACTCCAAAAAACAATCAGCCATTGAAAACCCTATGAATAGCAGAGAAGCACTGATACAGTGTCAGGCATGGCATAGCATTGGGAAGTATTTCATCTGTTGTCCACAGAGTTGCTATGAGTGGGACAAGACGCAATGGCACCTAACAACAACAACAACAACAACATAATTTCTACCTAATAGGATGCTTTCTAGTCTCTACTAGAATCTATATTTCCTTAATTACCATTCTAAGACCCCAAATAAATGCCATTTTGCTTAACATATGATCTGAGCCTCACTGGATGACACCCAACAACATATATTTGGCAACAATCACCAAACTGTACACTCTAAAAGAATGGTTTTTATAGTGTGTAAATTAAACCTCGATAGAGCAGAAATTAATACACCTCAAAGCTTAAAAGTGTTGGAAAGTTGATGTAGTGGCATTAAAATGAATTTGACAATAAATAAATAAATAAAAATCGCCTATCATCCAATCTCCTTATCAGTCATGGCAGCAATTTTAATTTTTAACCCCTTATGTTTTAGTCCATAATTATAACTTGGAATATTTTCTACAACAGCAGTCTGAGTAAATAAAATATCATAGATTTTTTGCTCAAAATAATACAAGCAACTCTACACTGCTGAATCGTTTTTATCAAAACAAATATTTGACACAAATAATAGAGTATATTCTTTATAATTCAGTATTTTTTTTTAAATATCAATTTTGGTGAATAGTAATATCCATTAGATGAAATACGATATACTTGAAAGAACAGTTAACTTTTTTTGTACTCAAGTTATGTAGGTTCTACTAAATTAGCTCTGCAACTTCATAGGTATGAAAGTTCATTTAAATCTCATTTTTCTGGGTTCAATTTTCTCATCTGCAAATAACAAGAACTAAATCAGTGTTCCTCAAATTATGATCTGTGGACTATAGCCTGTCCAAAATCAATCTACAAAATAAAGAACACACAGCTACACCTATAATCTTAGCACTGGAGAGGCTGAGGCAGGCAGATCAATGCAAGTTCAAGGCCAGCCTGGTCTGCATTGCAAGTTCTAGGCCAGCCTGAGCTACAGAGCGAGACCCTATCTCAAAAATCAATCAATCAATAACATATATGCATATATATATATATATATATATAGAGAGAGAGAGAGAGAGAGAGAGAGAGAGAGAGAATTAAGTGTAAACTTACCATTTCACCAAACATTTTGTAACTAGTCCTTTGTGATGAAGGAGACTTGTGTTGATCTACACTATGATGTTCTTTCTCAACAAACAGGAAACAAATACTTGACCAAGGGTTCTCTGAGTATTCCAAGGCTAGATAATAATTTGGTTCATTCTAGATATAAAAGTGATCAAACCATCCTACATAGGTAAATATTTCATACTCCTGAAACATCAAAGGTTTTCCTCAGGTAGCACACACACTTCCTAATTTTTCTTGTTCTAAGTCTATTCCTCAAATGTCATACCAACTCTCAGAAAGCCTAAGTACTAATTTATATTATTCCTGCTATCTTACAACATTTCTTGCTATGGTAATATTTAGGTAGATAATAAATAGAAAATGTAATAAAACTTATGTGAGCTACCATGTTAGGTATTTCAATGACAAGTATGTGAGCTGTTATCTCCCTTCAGGTACAAGAGCAGAACAAAACACATTGCAGGTCAGCTGAAGGAGCTGATGATAGTATGACCTCAAGACACCACAGCACATACATCTCAGATACTACCTTTTTAAGCTTCTGACTTAGCCATTCCAATCACATGATTCACTCATATTAGAAGTTTCTCATATTATTTTTCTAGTTATTAAGGGAAGAAATGTCCACAAACCCCTGATCAAACCTGCTAAGAGAGAGTTAGGTTTATAGGTGACTTATAACAATAATTTGCAATTGTTCATTACTATACCCTCATAGCTACATAGAAACCAAATTTACATGAGGGTCATTCTTACTAATCCTTAGAACATGTAAGATTTAGGATTAGATGTTAGAGGTCATTCTTAATTTAATTGCCCTGTAGAAATAAAGTAACCACTGGGGAATTTATAATTCTTTATTTGTAATCTATTGGACCATCACATTGAAAATAAGACTCAGTCTTAAAGCAATTTGGTTACTCAACAAATTAAGGTTTAGAGATAATTTAGATTTAGGATTCATGATAAACACTACTGAGCTCAGCTCAATTCTGGCTAGTGCATTGAGCATCTGTCCAAGACATCTTAAGAATGGCAGTCTTCAACTAGTCAGACTACTGCACAGAGGCTCAGGACTCTAAAACCAGTTGTTGCAAAAGGCCCTAGTCCATGTTGTTAAACTCATGAGTTTGCCTAAGTGCTAAAATATCACTTCCACTGTATGTTTTGGTCAACAAAACCACCAAGGCTTGCTTTGAGCAAGACTGAAGGCAAGGAGAGAGAGAGAGACTCAACCTCTCAAAGGAATGAGTACCAAATAACTCTACGAGGAATATGACATAATGAAACTCTAAAATTTGTAGCAATCACTTTGAAATGAGGCAAAGTCGCAGGCTACAAAATTAACACAAAAAAATCAATAGCTTTTCTTTACACCAATTCCAAACAGGAAGAGAAGGAAATTTGAGGAAAAATACCATTCATGATAGCCCACCAGAAAATTAAATACCTTCGAATCAATCTAACCAAAGACCCTTCAGATCTCTATAAGGGAAATTTCAAAATCTTAAAGAAAGAAATAGTGGAGGACACTGAAAAATGGAAAGAACTCCCCTGCTCCTGGATAGGAAGAATTAATATTGTAAAAATGGCTATCCTGCCAAAAGCAATCTATAGATTTAATGCAATACCCATTAAAATTCTACTGACTGACTTTACAGAAATAGGAAAAATGATCCAAAAATTCATATGGAACCACAAAAGACCACATATAGCCAAAACACTTTTAAGCCGCAAATCTAATGCAGGTGGAATCACAATCCCTGACTTCAAACTATACTACAGGGCAGTGATTGCAAAAACAGCTTGGTACTGGCAGAAAAATAGGCTCGAAGACATCTGGAACAGAATAGAACACCCAGATATATCTCAATACACCTATAGGCACCTGATTTTTGACAAAGGAGCAAGGCAAGTAAACTGGAAAAAGGACAGCCTTTTCAGTAAATCGTGCTAGGAAACATGGTCATCCGCATGAAGAAAAATGAGAACTGACCCACATCTCTCTATATACAGGAGAGTTAACTCAAAATGGATAAAAGATCTCAACATAAAACCATAAACTTTAAAACTTACAGAAGGCAAGATAGGCAATTCACTCCATCATATAGGCATAGGAAAGTATTTCCTTAATAGGACTCCAATTGCTCAAGAAATTGCAACAAGAATAGGTAAATGGGATTACATGAAATTAAAAAGCTTCTGCACAGCAAAAGAAACAATTATCAGAGTCAAGGAAACCCCCTCGGAATGGGAAAAAATCTTCGCATTTTATACATCAGATAAAGGTCTAATTACTAGAATTTATAAAGAACTGAAGAAAAAAACTCCTGAAAAAACAAATAACCCAATAGACAAATGGGCAAAGGAACTGAGTAGACAGTTCTCAAATGAAGAGGTCCATAAAGCCATGAAACACATGAAAAAAGGCTCAACATCCCTAGCCATGAGGGAAATGCAAATCAAAACAACTCTGAGATTTCACCTCACACCAGTAAGAATGGCCAAGAGCAATGAAACAAATAACAACAAATGCTGGCGAGGTTGCGGTGAAAAAGGAACACTATTAGATTATTGGTGGAGCTATAAATTGGTCCAGCCACTGTGGAAATCAATATGGAGGTATCTTAAAAAACTAAAAATAGATCTACTGTATGACCCAGCTATAACACTACAGGGAATTTACCCAAAGGGAGATGGGTCATCATACCACAGAGACACCTGCATCTCCATGTTCAATGTGGCACTTTTCATAATAGCAAGGATATGGAATCAACCAAAGTGCCCTTCAACAGAAGAATGGATAAAAAACTATGGTATATGCACACAATGGAACACTACTCAGCAATCAATAAAAATGAAATAGGGTCATTCGCAGCAAAATGAATGGAATTAGAGAAAATTATTTTAAGTGAACGAACACAAGATCAGAAAGAGAAACAACACATGTTCTCACTCATATGAGGGAGCTGACTCAAAATTACAAGAAGGAAAAATCCTACTCAAAGGTCAGATCAAAATAAAACAGGAAAAGAAAAAGCTAAGAATGGTGTCAATATAAATGGTCTAGAAAATGCATGTGATTGTTCTGACAAGATAATAACAAAGTTCACTACAGGAAAAATTTCTATCTTAAACAGAACTGGAACTCAAGTACAAATAGAAAAATATTACCAAGTAAATGATAGAAAAGATTTAGATGGGGAGGGTGGGGGGGAGCATACAAGAGGGCTAAGGGGGCACCTATATGAATAATGTACATCAAAATGCATGTATATGGAAATGCCACAATGAAAAGCATGTTAGAATGAATTACATTGAGGTGTACATTAAAAATGTCCAATAAAAAAAATGAGGCAATAGGTTTGAAGCTAGAGGTACCTCACAACTGAGAAAAGGGGCCTTAAGAACACTATGATGATAATTTGAGGAAAATGCTATTAGAGGCTGGAGAAAACATCATTTATATTATATAACAGTAAAAATTTTAGGAAAACTAATGCTTCAGGTAATATAGAAAATATCTAATTAGCTGGTAATTCTAAGGAAATTTCCAGGCTGAATGTCAAGTGTCAATAGTTGCTTTTACCCATGTGTGAGAAGGTTGGATAGCTAGAAATGAATGAAAAATACTCACTTTTCAAGCAAAATTTAAGAGGAAATAAAAAGGAAATAGGATTTTCTGAAGCTTAAAATAATGCTTTTCATTTCACCTACAGTCTCTCCAGACTGAAAAAAAAAAAAAAAAAGCAAACAACAACAACAACAAACAAACTCCACAACCTCTGGAAGCTAGAAATGGCTTGAGGACAAAGTCCAAATGCAGGATTTGTCTGTGAGCTGCTCTGTTAAATTTTCAGAAAGAGTTAGGTTGGTGCTTCATAGAACTTCCTAGTCAAATAAAACGGCTTGCAAAAATCTTAAAATCTTATATCCTAGACCCTCTTGACCTTGACAGTAGTCCTCCTAAAAATTTAAGGACATTACAACCAGTAGCCTCCAAGGTTACCCAAAATAGAGAAAGGTTTTTCTAAGAAGAAATTATAATTAAAATGTGTGATATATTAAAATTGAAAGCTTACTAAAATGTGTTTATGTGTCTGTGTTTACTACATAGTCAATCCTTTAAAAATTAACTTAAGATGAACCATCAACCATGTTGTTGCTGTTAGGTGCCATCAGGTCGGTATCCAACTCATAGAGAACCTATATACAACAGGCAAAACACTATTGTCAGTGCTTTTCTGTTGTTCACAGCATTTTCAATGGCAGACTGATTTTTGGGAGTGGGTTGCCGGGTCCATCTCCTAAGCCTACAGCACCTGGTATTCCCAGGAGGTCTCCCATCCAGCTACTAACCAGGCCCAACCTTGCTTAGCTTCCAAGATCTGACAGGATCGGATGCCACAGGGCTACAGCTGCAGGCCCATCAACCATAGGATTAATAAAAAATGTGTACTCTCTTGTGCATCCATCTTGTTAAGAATATTAAGTTATAGAGCCAGGTGTTGCAGTGCATGCCTGTAATCCCAGCAACTCAGAAGGCTGAGGCAGGAGGATTGCGACCTTGAGGCCAGGGGCAGCCTGCGTAACTTAGCAATTAAAATTTTTAAAAAAGGAAGGGGTAGAGGAAAATACTCAGTGATAGAGCACCTTGGGTTCAAGCAACCAGTACTAAGAAAAAAATAATAACAACACACATAAAGATAAAGAAGAGAAATACATACATTAATTGCTAACCTGGCATTTCCTCTGCCCTGGAGTCCTGTGTAAATCGAGCAGCACTTTGACCAAATGGGGTACTTTTCAGTCCTGATGTTTTCTTTGAGGATTTGAGAACAGTTCGAGGTTCATAATATGTGCCAGGAGCTGGGGTAATTGATTTGATAGGCACAAATCTCTAGTGAAGAAGATATGCCAATGAGAATCTATAGTACATTTTGACACTTCATGAGTTAAAAGCTGCCTTCTGATTAATATAACATCTAGAGTTTACGTTATTTCTTAACGGAGTGAAGAAATCATGGATGAATTAAGATCTTGCACCTATCAAAGTGTAAAATATAAAGGTTTTAGTAAAATCACCTATATACTAATAATGTAATGTATTATTGTGTCTTATTAAGGCAAATAGACTTTTAGAAAGAAATAATCTCAACACAAGATTCTAGGTGATAGTATATGATCAACTTTCACATTTAAAAATTCTGGAAATTAAGGTAACAAAGAGCTACGCAATCCCCCATATTTATAACCCATAATGGCATAGATTTTTACTACATATTAATTAAAGGATTCCATAAATTATGTAAATTGATGAAAGTGTAACCAAAAGTGATGTAATAGTTGCACAATGGAAATAGCAAAAGTTGGATTACTCTGTACCCCACCTTTATTTATTAATAAAGGAAGAAAAAAGAGGAGAATGGATATGGACAATTTTTGGTCTCTACAGCCTCTAACTCAGTTGGTAGAGTGCTGCACTGCAGTCTCTGAGGTCCCAAGTTCAATTCCCAGCACCACAAAAATGGGAGAAGGAACTGGCAATCCACTCCCAAGGCAATCCCAAAACAGACAGCATTGACCCTATGAGTCGGATACTGACTCAATAGCACCTAATAACAACAACAACAGCCTCTAACTGCTTGCAGCCATAGCACTGTGATGTCCAATCCCATCGGATCCTGGAATCCGCTAAGCAGGGCTAGACCTGGTTAGTACTTGGATGAGAGACCACCTTGGGAATACCAGGTGCTGTAGGCCTAGGAGAAGGTCCCAGAAACCCACTCCCAAAAAACAATCACCCAATGAAAACCCTATGAATAGCGAAGAAGCACTGACAATACTGTTTTGTCTGTTGTACATAGGGTCGCTATGAGTTGGACACCAACTCAATGGCACCTAACAACAATAATAACAGCACCTACCCCCAACCTAGAATCTATAACTTGTACTACAAAGAAACTGTATTGTTTAAAAATTATTTGCATAATATTTACTTTGTTATATATCTTTTAACTCTTTAGAAGTTTAAGATTTATATTCATGTGATCAAAACCATAATAGTTCAACAGAATACAGTCCATTCAGATCTTAAAAAAGAACTATATAATCTAATTTATTTAATGTAATCAAATTACATTGCATCAACAAAATTCCTCAACATACATATTCAGTAACTCAACAGTATCATTAAATACCTTAAGAAAAACAAATTCTTAGATTCAAGTGATTTATAGAACCAGTTCAACTTACAAACATTAACATTAAATATACATGTATTTATGGCTGGGATTTAGCTCAGTTGGTAGAGCACTGCTCTGAAGTCTCTGAGGTCCAAGTTCGATTCCCAGCACCACAAAAATGGGAGAAGGATGTGGCAACCCACTCCCAAGGCAATCCAGAAACAATCTGCCATTGAAAACCCTATGAGGGTCGCTATGAGTTGGACAGGACTTGACGGCACCTAACAACAACAACAACATATGCACAACTCCCCCACATATCTGTCAGCCTATTGTACTGTGGAGGCTGAAAGCTATGCCACTAGTATTTCAGATACCAGCAGGGCCCCCAGCATGGACCAATTACAGCTGAGCTTCCAGACTAAGACTGACGAGGGAGAAGGACTCAGCAGCCCAATCCCAAAACAACTAGTCATTGAAAACCCTATGAATAGCAGAGAAGCACTGTCAAATAGAGTACTGGAAAATGAATCCCCCAGGTTGGAAGGCATTCTAGAAATAACTGAGGAAGAGTTGCCTCCTCAAGGTAGAGTCAACCTTAATAATGGGACTGGAGTAACTCTCCTAGGACCTCCTTTTGCTGATGTGGCACAACTCAAAATGAGAAGAAATATAATGTCTGCAGCAATGGGCTCAAACATAAAAAGATCATGTGCACGGCACAATGTTAGGTAGTGTTTTGTTCTGCTGTATTTAGGATCACTATGTGTTGGATCCAACTTGATGGTTCTTAACAACAACATATGTATAACTATGAACTCTCATGAAATACAGTATTGTATAATCTTACTTTTAATCTTTATTTTTTCAGTATTAGCGATTGAACCCAGGGCATCGTGCATGCCAGGTAAGTGCTATACCACCAAACCACATCCTAGTCCTTTTTTTATTTGAGACAGGGCTTCACTAAGTTATGAAGGCTGCGTCTGGTCTTGAACTCTTGATCTTCCTGCTTCAGACTCCCAAGTCACTATGACAATAGGAATGTACCATGGCAGCTGGCCTTAACCTTTTAAAAATAATTTCAAATTCAGAGAAAAGCTGCATGAATAAAAATACAGAAAATTCCTGATAATCTTTACTCAGATTCACTTATTGTTAATATGCTACCTCATTTGCATTTTTGTTTGTCCGTGCTCTGTTTGTCTACCTGACTTTCTTTGCCTCTTTCTTTCTATACACACACACACACACACACACACACACACACACACACACACGCATGTATATATAAACATATTTAATGGTAAATTATGTATGTACAAGTTATTTATCTCTAAATACTTACATATGTACTTTAAAAACAGAAACATTTTTTTGAATTTATATTATTTTTAAATAAGATTATCTTAGTTTATTTTAATACAGAATGAAGAGTTATATATAATATTTGGATTATAGGTGTTTTGGATAAAGGGACTACTAAATTTCATTTATAAAACTGCTTTTTATAGGAAATTTTTAATGTACACCTTAATGTGATTCATTCTGAGATGATTTTCATTGTGACATTTCCATATATGCATTTTGATGTACATTATTCATATAGGTTCCCCCTTACTCTCTGGTATGCTTGTCCCCCAATCAAAGACTTCTCTATCATTTACTTGTCTTTTTATGGTAATATTTTTCTATATATCCTTGGGTTCCAGTTCTGTTTAAGATAGAAACTTTCCCTGCAGTGAACTTTGTTTTTACCTTGTCAGAACTATTGCATGGATTTTCTAGACCATTTATAATAATGCCATTCTAAGCTTTTTTTCTTTTATTTTGATCCGATCTTTGTGCAGGATTTTTCCTTCTTATAATTTTTGATTCAGCTCCCACATATGAGAACATGTGGTGTTTCTCTTTCTGAGCTTGGGTTCGTTCACTTAAAATAATTTTCTCTAATTCCATCCACTTTGCTGCAAATGTCGAGCTGAGAAGAATGTGTATTTCTCATCATGTGGATGAAATATTCTGTATATGTCTGTGAGATCCAACTGGTTTAGGGTGGAGATTAGGTTTGACGTTTCTCTGTTGATTTTTCGTTTTGATGACCTTTCTCTTGATAAAAGTGGGGT
>VMDO01013360.1:21997-58686 GCA_007922755.1 Pedetes capensis
CTTTTTTTTTTCCCCCCCCCCCCCGCCTGCTAGGAATACATTTTTCCAGCCATTAACTCTCAGTTTATTCCAGTCTTTGTGAGTTAGATGAGTTTCTTCAATACCACATATTGATGGTTTGTGTTTTTTCATCCAGTTAGCCAGTCTCTGTCTTTTAATTGGCGAGTTAAGACCATTTACGTTAACAGTGATTATTGAGTAGCATTTATTGTTATATATCCAATCATTTCCTGTTACTGGTTTATGAATCATGTTTGCTTCGGTCCTTTCTTGGTTTGCATTCATTTCAGCTAACCAGTTCTTTGATTTCCTATATAGGGTTGTCTTATCTCTCCTGGATGTGGTAATTGACTTACAATCTTCTCCAGGGCTGGTTTGGTGGTTGCATATCGTTTAAATGCATCAATATCACTAAATGTCTTACACTCCACTTCTATTTTCAAAGATAATTTTGCTGGATATATTAATCTTGGATGGAAGTTGGGTTTTTTTAGGATATGAATCACCTGTGACCATTCCTTTCTAGCTTTCAATGTTTATATGGAGAAGTCTGCAATAATTGTAATAGGTTTTGCTTTATAAGTAGTAGGGGGTTTCGGCCTTGCTGCCTGCAGGGTAGTTTTCCTGGTTTCAAATGACAGCATGCAAGCAATAATATGTCTTGGGAATGACCTATCTAGATCAGCTTTTGAGGGAGTCCTGAATGTTTCAGTTGTGTATGTATTCATATCCTGTATTATCTTTGGGATGTTTTCCTTGAGGATATCATATACTAGATTTTGAAGGCCTCCGGTGGATCTTTCTTCTCCTTCAGGGATGCCCTGAATTGTTAAGTTTCATTTTTTCATTCTACCTGAGTTCTCCTGCAAATCTTTTTTAATACCTTCATCGTTGATTCCATTTCTGACTGTTTGTATTTAAGTTCATTTATGGCATCTTCAGAATTAGAAATCCTCAGCTCAGATTTATCCAGTCTCGATTAAAAGGATTCTTTAGCTGAATTCAATTTAGTTATCTTCATTTGTGTTTCAATGAGCGTTGCCTGGTTTTTCCTTATCATTTCTAACTGGGATGATAGAATGGACTCCAACTAAGATACCTTCTTTTCAAGGATTTCAAGGGTGCTGGTAGTATTCGTTTTAATTTCTCTTAGCATGTTTATAATCATAACTCTGAATTACAAATCAGAGATCTCTAAGAGTTGAGAGTCCTTGGAGTTATTGGGGGGTTTGGTCTGTGGGGCCTTCAGATCCATCCTGCCCCTTGTGTTTTTGTAGGTTTACTTTGTTTGCCCATAATATGGTCTGGGAAATAGAATTCGTCTCTCCTGAGTGTGCAGAACTTCTCCCTCTGTTATTCCTTTGAGATTGTGTGGTGCTGAGTCTCTGGTGCTTATTTGAGCTTGTAAGCTGGGTAGTTCCTCAGTTTTTTGGTGTGTGTGGCTCTCACTCTAGCCCAACTCCAAAGGGGCTAGGGGCTAGGGAGGTGATAGATTCTCTTTCTCTTCTGTGGGGTGAGAAAGGGGGGCATCTGGTGACAGAAGAGGGGGAAAGAGGAGGTAGAGAACAGAGGCTAATAGAAATTACTGTCAAAATTAAAATTAAGGTTAAAACTTAAGGGTAAAATAATTAAAACAGAGACATATATGGCATAAGAAAAAGAGAAGGAGAATAGAAAAGGGGAAGAGACTAAAAGAAGAAAGAGAGAAGAAAAATAGAAAAGAAAAAAACTCACGCATACACACTCCCACACACACATAAAATCACTTGTAGCCAGGTGCGGTGGTGCATGCCTGCAATCCCGGTGGCTTGGTAGGCAGAGGCAGGAGGATCGCAAGCCCGACACTGGAGGCAGTCTGCATAACTTAGTGAGACCCTGTCTCAAAAAGTAAAAAATATGGGCTGGGGGTGTAGTGAGCAGTCCAGCACTTACAAAGCAAGCAGGAACAGACCTTGGGTTCAAACCCCTGTAAAACAACAACAAAGAAAAAAAAAACTTGTATGTTCTTACAGGTGGAATCTGAACTGTGGACACACAGTTCCACCAGATGAAATTAATACTGCAGAATGTAGTGCTCCCTACAGAACTCAGGGTGGCAGTGTTTTCACACAAACCATGGAAGCAGTCTGTCTTAGTGTATAGAGCATTTGCGGAACCTATCGAGTGGATATGGCGGGCAGCCCCACAATGTCCTGGGTTTAAGTGGGACACTAAGTGCCCATAGAGTCTGTTCCATGAAATATTCTGTGTCTCTTGTATTGTTCAAGAGGCAGTGGAACCTGTGGGGTCCTCCCTGGAGTTCTCCCTGCCACACGTAGTTTGGGCACCAATTCCCCAAATCGAAGATTTCCACCCCAAAGCCTACAGCATGGAGGGAATATGGCTACTATTGTGGATTTTTTATTGCAGGGCTTTCCACCCACTTGGGAGTCCACTTGGGAGGACCATATTCTCTTCTGGGTGGGATGATATCCAATCGCCCTGGAGGGAATCTGCAGCAGGTCTGTCCCTTCCCCGGCAATCACTCTCGAAACTGCTCTGGGTCTATTGTGCTGCTAGGCTCTGCTGAAAAGGAGCACTCTGTCAGCGTGTGGCTCAGCCACCTCCGCAGACCCCAGCCTACTCCACAGTGCAGTGGGATGACTTAGGATCACCTCTGGTGTGTCTGGGATCTGGGTGTATGTGTGGCCATATGCCTGTGCAGATTGGGTCTGCACAACTGTCCAGCCACAACAGAAGGGAGGAAGCAGCATCTCAGCTCTGGATGCACACTGCTGGCACTGGTTTCCCAGTTCCCTCTGCAATTATTCCCCGTACCCTCACATATCCACTCTCGTGGATCTGATCCCTATTTTCTTGCATGAGGGTCCTACAACAGCCCAGCATCTCTGGCTGCGGGGCGTGTGCCACTAGGGATGGCAATTTCGTGTGCCACCTCAAACTGACTCACCCAAAACTTGTAGTTTGTGTCCCATGGGTGCGATGACAGTGTAATGTCAAGGTTGCACTCCGTGTTGGGTCTGGACCCTGTGGATGTGTGCATGAAGTCCCCTCCAAGTCTCCAGGATTCTACTCACCCTCTGTGTGATGGCAAAATGGCGGAATGGCAGTCCCGCTACTGTCCTCTGTGTAGCTCCTCCAAAGCCTAATCCTCGATTTCAGTGTTCCTCCAGCTTCATCTTCTATCTCCCAATCTAAACTATCACTGTTTCTATCTATTCAATGTGAGTTCCAAACCCCTAATCAAGGCTTCCCTCTACTCCAGGACAGAAGGCGTGCATTACCTGTCTGCCATCTTGCTCCTATCTCAGAAACATTTTCATTCATATACATGCTACAGCCATCAAATTCAGTATATCAATCATATAACACTTTCATCTATGATTCTTATTCTAAACTTGTCAGCAGGTCTTGTAACACCTCTATTGCATTTTCCCCTTCAGTACATAATTGAGTATAGGATCAGATATTGCTTTTAGGCATCATGTCTCTTTAGCCTCCTTTAATGTGGGAATATTTCTATAGCTTTCCTTTGTGTTTGGTGACTTTCATACTTTGGAAGCATATCACATCCCTCTTTTGTCTAACAGAATCTTCCTACATGTTGTATGATAGAACCTTCACACTAGTTCTATTATACAAAACATAACATTCAGGTTATGAGTTCCTGGAAAGAACACTAAACAGGTAATATAGCTTTCTCAAGGTATCATATTTAGATATACAAGATATCCTCTGGCTCTGTTTAATTTTAATCAAATTGAAGAATCCCTCTATACTTATCAATACACATTTAGCAATCTACTAAAAGCAATTATTTCTTCCATTGTTTTTTATCTATCTGTTATGTACCTATTGTTTACTATGGACTCATGAATGCCAGTTTAATTATTTATAATTCATTATTAAACTTTATACCAGTGGGGGGGGGGACTCAAGTTGGTTCCCATATCCCTATGATTGTTGTTGTTGTTGTTAGGTGCCGTCAAGTCGGTATCCAACTCATAGCGACCCTCAGAGGGTTTTCAATGGCTGAGTGCTTCGGGATTGCCTTGGGAGTGGATTGCCAGGCCCTTCTCCCATTTTTGTGGTGCTGGGAATTGAACTCGGGACCTCAGAGACTGCAGCACAGCGCTCTACCCACTGAGCTAAATCCCAGCCCCATCCCTATGATATACTCTCATTTTCTGTTGCTTTTTTTAGGACTTACTTTCTTTCCTTTTTTTGTGATACTAGGGGGCTGAACTCAGGGCCTCACACATATTTAGCAAGCACACTACCACTAAGCTATACTCCAAGCCTCTTTTTTATTTTTTATCTTGAGACAAGGTCTCACTAAGTTACCCAGGCTGCCTCTGGCCTTGAACTTGGGATGCTCCTGCCCCTATCTCCCGAGCTGCAGGGATTACGGGTGTGTACCACTGTGCCTGGCACTTTCTGACATAGCAAGATATTACAGGTTAATTTTCCACCTACTCTAAAATCTGTCACATCTTAGAGGAAGTTTGTTCCTTTTTAATAGGGAATGAAATTAAAAACCAAAACTTGGGCAGTAGAAATGCTCCTTGTTCCTGTGCTGTCTTTGCTTCTTGATACATTTATCAGACAGAACTATATACATAGAGACATACATATATATGCAGAGATACTAGACATGAAAACATACATACATTTATATGTATACATATCTATGTATATATACACACATATGTTAGAAATTATAGGCTCAAAATCTTCAATACAAATACACTCCCTAGGTGGATCTCCCAATCCATATGTGTATACACTTTCTTCCACAATGAAAAGTCTAACCCACAATAACAACATTTTCTTCAAAACTGTAATACATCTAAAGTAGTTTCATGATTGCTTTACCCACACCATTCGAATAAACCAAACTGCTAAAAATAATTTAGAATTTGCTTGCAATTCTTACAGTTCCTATCTATTCCCATAAATTGCATCCAGGATTGATATAGTCAAATACTGCAGTCACTTGGATTATCCCTTCTTTTTCCCCCTTCAGTATGGCTAACAAGTATTCATTTGTATTACAACTACTCATTTGTTTCCATATGCTTTAAGTTTTAGCAGTTTTTTTTTTAAATTTCCATTCTTTCTGATTTGTTTTCATCATTGCATATATGAAACATTCACAAGCTTCCAAAAGACAAAATACATATTTTTAAAAATATAGTCAAAGAAGCGTTACTCTCTTCCATTTCTGTCCTACTCTATGGGATGATGTGCTCCAAGGGGGGAAAAGTTTCATATGCTTTAAGTTTTAGCAGTTTTTTTTTTTTAATTTCCATTCTTTCTGATTTGTTTTCATCATTGCATATATGAAACATTCACAAGCTTCCAAAAGACAAAATACATATTTTTAAAAATATAGTCAAAGAAGCGTTACTCTCTTCCATTTCTGTCCTACTCTATGGGATGATGTGCTCCAAGGGGGGAAAAGTTTCAATTTATAACTTTCTGATTTCCATATTACAAGTACACTCACATCAGTGGCTAATTTCATAAAACCAACATAACACTGACCCACTAGTAAAACCCCCAGAAACTAACACCTGGTTCTTGAAAGTAGAGCTGGTGGGCTGGGGCCAACCAGTGCTTCCACTCACATCTCCCCTTTCAATAGCCTACATCATTGCTTTCTGGCTCATCCTTGTGTTTTTATAAAAACAAGCAATTATGTGTATAGTTTTCTTATTTTCCTTTCTTTCTTACACAAAAGGGAATATATCAAACATGGTTTTTTGCACTTTCTAAAGTAGGTAAATAAACACTACCAAAAAAGCAATTTGTTAGTAGGAGTACTATAAAGAACTCTCTCATCTTCTTCCTAATTATCATCATGTTATTTACATGACAAGTATAATCCTTAAAAAATAATCATTCTGAATACTGGCTGAATACAATCACTTAAAGCGTTAAAAAAAATTAATGATACTTAGGCCCTTTCCTAGACTCACTGAAACAATCTCTGAGAGGGAAAAATAGAAATACAGGTTGGAACCTCAGTATGCAAAAGTTTCCCCAGATATGTCTAATGTGTATACATGGTTGAGAACCATTGTTATAAAGAAAATACTATGTTTTGATAATTAATGCTTGAAGATAGAAAACAACTTAACATATTTATGTAAAATACAAGTCCTTAAATCAATGACTAAAATATCCCAGAATCATCTTTATTCCTGTAAACCAGAAATTCTGTCCTAAGTCTACGTTGTTAATTGCATTACTTCTTTTTCTATTATAATTAACATATCTGTTCCTAGTCAACTAAACACTAACAGTACCCTATTAAGAAGTCATATTTGGTTTTAATTCCTCCATATCTTTCACCCAAACTATTATTCCTTTCTTCATTATTTCCTTAAACAAAATTGATATTATTTTCTTTTCCATTTCTGAAAATATATTTAAGATATTAGTGATGCCAAGTAATATTAAAATTAAGTCTATATATCAAAAGAACAGAAATAGCATAAAAACTGAGGGTGCTCATTGTGAAACTATTTTTGAAAATCAAGGGCGCGCACACACACATAATATCTTGCCCCCATACATCCATCTTGTGTAGTACCTTAAGTACCATTAAGTTGCTCAAGGCAGAATAGCATTCATTCTTGATTCTTCCTAGTCCCTCACTACATCTAACCCATTAAAAAGTAATCTTAATTATATCTACAAAATATACCTACATTCTACTTGTCTCCAAGGAGGTGTCTCTTAAGTATAATGAAACCAAAGTAGTCATCTATAGTTGCCTGAAGGCTAATAACCTTCCTAAGTTAAATAAAATAATCAGGGCTGTATATAGCATAAATGGATAAATATCACAACTACCTTGGTCTGGAGACTGCTGCATTACAATATTTGTCAGTGTTCTAACTATCTTGCCTTAGAACTACCTTAGATGCCCACAAGTTCCCTTAGCAGTTTCCTCAAAAAATGTGGAATAGTCACTGTGGAACAGATGCTATGACTGCTGCCTCACTGAGGAAGTCCCCAGTGGCAGTTGCAGATACAGCCCATGGCCGGCTCCACAAAGCACCTGCAGAACAGTGTCTAAAGACATGTCCTCAGAGGTTACACATTAACATTCCACATACTCATTGGAAAAGTATCTCTTAAAATTCTGACTAAAATAGGTATCTCTTGTAACTGGAATGGTTCAAATATGCAAATTTGCTTAATTAAAAATGTTTTAACAGGTGCTTCCAATTCAAATATTCATCTGTGTATTATTGTTAATATTCTCATCTTATTTCACTTCATTTTATGCACATTTTTGGCAATGTGTTTTGCCCAGACCATTTCTAATTTGCTTATATACCACTTTTCTTTTTATAATCTCCTTAAATACCACTGATTTGTTGCCAAGCTCACATTATGCCTATTAAACTCTACATATGAAAATAATTATCCACCATTACCTGGGATTGAGAAAGAAAAGCAGGGGATGCACCATTTACATTCAGTGTCATTCTTTCTGTCTTCTGAAATTGACTTTTAATGTCATATCTTCCAGGCCCTGGTACTCCCTAAATTACAGAAACAAAGAAATTCATGTTCTCATTAAGAAAGGATCTATTAGCACCTAAGGGGAAAACTGACTAAACATCTGAACCAAAGGTTTTAAAAACCAAGGTTTTTAAGAAAATTCCTATATGATAGTACCAAAGCATTTCATTACAAGGCAAGACAGAACAAATGTCTTAAGAGTGAAAGAAGAAAATTCCTCTTAGTAAAGTTTCCTTTGAAGCTGAAAACATACTATCTGAAACTTTGCTGCCCTCTGCTGATAAAGCTCAGAAAAAAGATTTATCCAGCTCTTCACATTAAATATTAAAATAAAGAAATAAAAATGACTTCTATAGTTCTTCCATTTAAAAATATAAAACTAGCTTTACTCTTAAAAAAAAAATATTACTGTCTGGCTGAGGGGGTAGCTCAGTGATAGAGATTCTGCTTAGCATGTGCAAGATCCTGAGTTCAATCCCCAGGAACAACAACAAAAAATCAGACTTTTCAATTTTTCATTAATTAATCACCTGCTTTATTCCAAAAATAGGCTTTAGGAAATGTTTTAAGTACACATGGTAGTTGTAAGACATATAACTTTTAATTAGATACTTTACAATAGATCAAAAATAATTCTGTAAATTCTGGAATTGAATTCTGTATTACCTTAGTAATATTATATATATATATATATATGTGTGTGTATGTATATGTATGTACATAATATGTATGTGTATGTACCAAGAAATATATTAATTCATTATCAAATAGTTTAATTAGCTTGATAAAGTATATGTCATAGTAGAAAATAAAGTTAGAATCCAATCTTCTGCTTCATATATATCACACCTACTTTTCCACAGCTGAAAGAATTACTCCTTGATCTAGGAATTGAGTATATAGCTTACAAATTGGATATATAAACTTCTATCAGTACATCCTATCACCTTTATTTCTACAATATGTCCAAATCCATCCACTTCTCTGCAGAGCCACACCACCACGAAGATTCAAGCCACCACCATCTCTTACCTGAATTACCATAAAAGTCTCCTAACTGTCCCTTGCTTCCACCCTTGTCCATCTTCAGTCTACTAACAAATCAGCCAGAGATGGGTCTGGTGTAGACTGGGTCAGATGTCAACACTCCCCTTCTCATATTCATGCGGTAACTTTCAATCTCAATCCCTTTATCTCAACCAGAGCCCTTAATATGGTCTGAATTCCACCTAGGTTACACCGTTACCACTATATTATTACACTGTTAACATTCCTCTCTCATTATTCTCCCCTCTCATTCACTCTTCTGTATCTGTTCCTCCCAGAGATCAGGCATTTATCTGCTTTAGAACCTTGGCATTTGGTACTCTTTCTGCTTAGAATGTTCTCCTAGAGATTTCCACTGCTCACTCCCTCATTTTAATCAGATCACTATACATTCTCTCCTTCTCCATAAGTCATTTCCAGGTTACCTAATCTAAAATTTCATTGGTTCTCCCAAACAATGCCTGCTTCCTTTCATGCCTTTTTTGTTCTAAATTTTATCATTTATTACCATATAAAATATGCTTTTCTGCTATGTTGTAAGCTCCAAGAAGACAGAGGTTTGGGATTTGGTTTGATTTGGTTTGGTTTGGTTTGGTTGTTTTCTATTTTATTCACTGCTGCACTTCTGGAGTATAGATGACGACCTAGAGCATGGTAGATTTTCAGTTAATATTTGCCAGAAGGATGAATGAATCAAATCCTACATTTCATTGACTACAATGTGAATTTGGAGATATGTTTCTCTGGGAAATCATGTGGTTCCAAATAAATAAATTGGTCATTTCTAATTATACTAAAATATTTAAATATTAAAATATTTTATAATGAATTTTTAAATACTTTAGGAGAAACTCATACAGAAGTACCTCTTCTTTTTTTTTTTTTCTTGTGATACTTGGGGGTTGAACCCAGGGCCTTAAGCATGCTTTTCAAGCATTCCTATCACTGAGCTGCACTCAATCCATTTTTTATTTTTTATCTTGAGACTGGGTCTTGCTAAATTACACAAGCTGCCACTGGCCTCTAACCTGTGATCCTCCCACCTGTACCTCCCAAATTACTGGGATTACAGGCATGAGCCACTGCGCTCCTTATAAACAAGTTAGATTCTAAAAAGTTATGTAAAGGTGCATGATATCATGTCCTAGGTGAGCAAATTCATGCCATTATTTGATGGCTGATAGAAAAGATGTGCTTCAGGTATGATATACAAGATTGGATTTATCTATGAACTTTAATAATTTAAGATTAGGAAAAAAGAAACTTCTACCTAATTCTGTGGCTAAATAAACCTATGGTATATATGTATATATAAAATATAGGAATAGAGAAAGCCTAACTTCAAACACACATTGTCAACTTATTTTCTGGAAACTTACAAACTTGCAGTATCCTTCTTCTATATATTTAGACAAGCATGTACAAAACATCATCAACTCACTAACTAGGATTACATTCCTACTATTTCCAGCAGTTGTACAATTGATCATTAATATGGATTATGGGGGAAAAGATTAAGCTTGAATAATAGGATATGTGGATATACTGAGTCTTAAGGGAACTATTCTGCATAAAAATAAAAATGAAATTTTGAAACCTCCAACAAATACTTCCTTTATCTTCTTCTTCATAAAATTCCTAATGTTACTAAACTTTGCTCCACTAAGATAAGATAGGGCAGTAAGCAATAAGATAGAGCAATAAGATAGAGTAGTAAAATTAGGTCTTTGCTTCTAAAAAGTTAGGCTTAGAATTTGATAAGCCAACTAGAAATAAACTTCAAAATATATTTGTGAAACCAATCATTGAAGGGCTGGTCTCTGTTTCTGATATTATAAAAAGAGGCAAAAAGATTATTAGAAGATCAAGCCCTAGGAACAGGCTGAAAATGCTGTGGTGTTTATCTGGCTTTTTCAAATTGTGATCAACAGATCATCTGCATTGCTATCAAGCTATTAAAGACATAACCCACCAGTGTCCTGAGACCTAGTGAATCTGAATCTTGTTGGGTCCAGGAGTCTATTTCTAACAAGCTCCATAGGTGATGGTCTTCTGAACAATAAAGAAATACAACTGAGCCCGAAAGTATTCACTATCAGAGCATCGTTTACTAATCTTATTCATCCTACCGAAGAAGGCCCAGATCTTGAGAGTATTTTTCCATGGAAATAGAGGTTTTATATTATGGAAACAGGTAGTTTGTGGCAACGGTCCTCACCCCAGGGGCCACAGACCAGTACTGGTCTGTGACTTGCTAGGAACTGGGCCACACAGCAGGTGAGCAGGAGGCAGGGGCTAAGCTTCCTCTGTATTTACAGCTGCTCACCATCACTTGAAGTATCCCAAAACCACTCCCTACCCTACCCCCACCCTGTGTAGAAAAACTGTCTTCCATGAAACCAGTCCCTGGTGCCATAAAAGCTGGGGACCACTGGTATAAGGCATCTTTTTATCTGCAACATAATAAAAATTGGCTTCTTCCTTTAAAAAGTGAGAAATAATCATCCATATGATTAGATGCTGTGCAGAGAACAGGGGAGCAAGGAAAGCCATAAACTTTTACCTTTATTCCTCTAACCTGGAGACATCATCAATAATCTTAGCTTCTGAGATCAGACAAGATAGGATGCCAGGGTGGTTATGACTATAGGATCAGATTCTGATTTGATTTTTTTTTAGCAAGATTGTAAGTAGTTTAAGGTGTACATTAAAAATTCCCAATTAAAAAAAGTGTTTATTATATGGTCCCAGGCCTAATAATGCTGCTATCGGAATTTCTTTCATGGAATTAGATGTTTAAATGTAAAAGAATGACCTTTTTAATCGCAAAATAAATTACCTGCTATCAGCTAGAAAAAAAAAGATTGTAAGTAGTGACATGTACTTCTATAAAGAAGCTAATTCTCATTCTGCAATGTTAGAAGCCAATGATAATTACAGACTACATGTATTAATTCATTTGTGTTACAAACTGGTGATATTATAATTCAAAAATTCCTTCTTGTTTGCTATGTGAAATACTTTTATAGAGATTTCCCTCATCAATTCTGGTTTCCCTAAATTGCAGTTCATACAGGAAAAGCAAAATAAATGCTTGATTATTTTCCTTTTATTTATCATTTTCAAAATGCCACTTTAGACCCTGGCATCTTCAATACTCATCAATGAGTATTTTAAATTTTAAATTTTAAACTCATGGATTTAAATATAGATGAAGTGTTTAAACCTATTGGAGTTGTATTCCTCACTGATAATAAAATTACCCCATCTTTGGTCAGTGAATATGTATTTGAACCAGTCTTTAAATCTTTTCACATGATTCTAGCAGTCTTCTATATTTCTTCGCTTTCTGGTATGACAAAATGCTTCAAACTAATCATATAGAATAAAAAGATGGAGAAAGGGCCAATTCACATTCATGTTCCCCCCCTCCACCCCGCCTGCTTGACCTAGAATATTAATCTCCTATCCTCAGTCATCCTGGTTCTCAGGCCCTCAGACTCAGACTGGAACCTAGCTCTAAAATTTTTAACTTTTCTTCATCTCCCTTTCAAATACAGAAAATACTTTTCAAGAGCTGATATTTTCACAGAATGCAACAGCATGCATATGTCACCTACAACTATGCTGTGGACTCAAACTGTGTTTATTCAAACATGTAACTATATAAAAAATACTAAGAGGAAAATGTAATGATTACCAAATGAGGTTTGAAGATAAAGACAGAAATCTAATTTTGAGATTTTCATTTGCTTCTACACATTTTAGTTTTATAACCAATTTAATTGTTTATTCTTTCCAGTATAATTTCAACTGAGTGTATTTATTTTAAACATATCCATGGTATAATGCAATGGTGTTACAGAAAGAGTATTGGGACAAAAAAAAAAATGAAGGTTTTTTAATTCACATACATCCAGGTATCACAAAAAAGGTTTTATTTTAATTTAGACATTTTTCTTGGTCTATAAAAATTCATCCAATCAACACTCAGATAATGTTTTTGGTTGCCATTATGTGTGATTCTTCGTTCAAATAAAATAAACACTAATCCCCTGTATTTGCTGAGCACCACTGTGTAGCAGGCACTATACTTGATACATTTCTTATGTTATTTTTAATCCTTAAAAATCCTGCAAGGCAGACAACATTATTCATAAATTTTCCCAATGAGGAAAATAAGATTCATGGAGATTAAGTAATTTATATCTATATAACTACAAGGGTAGAAATCAAACTAAGGTCTGACAAACTACAAGGTCCCTCCTCTTTTTCAAGGAGTATTACAAGGTGCACTATTACAAAAATAATGATACAATTGCAAAACACAATAAATTGTTCATTAATCTTCTGTATAACATATTCTCTTTTATATTTTTCTTGTATATTTAAGTTTTTTGCAGATATTTGAGGAATTACTAACGTGTCAGGTACATGCTAGATTGGATAGGCAGCAAAATAGAGCTCTGCCCTCCTGAAGTGAAAATTCCAGTTGAAAAGAAAGACAAGTAACAAATACCCCAATAAGTTAATCACAAACTGTAACTACTGCCATGAAGGATACAAAGTGCTGAGATAGAAAATAACAGTAGAAGATAGATGGGGAAGATCAGGGGAAGATCAGGGGAAGATGGTTTATGCTAAAACCCAAACATAAGAAGTTTCCCCTGAAAGAAATGGAGGGAACAGCATTTCTTCTATAGAAGTATATGTAAACACCACAGAAAAGTTGTTCAGAATAGCATTCCTGGTAGAGTGAAAAGCACATGCAAAGGTTTTGAGGAAAGTTTATAATGAGGAGTAGAACCACTGAAACGCAAAAGTAATTCTGTATTAAGCTATTTGAAGAATCATCAAATTATTTTTGATAGAGGCACAATATTTTACATTCCCACCAGCAATGTAAATTGGATCAAGGATTCCAATATCTCTACAATCTCAGTAACACCTGATATTTTCCTTGTAAATTTTATTTTAATCTTTTTTTAATTAATTAATTAATTTATTTATATGGGGGCTGGGGTTGAGCTCAGTTGGTAGAGTCCTGTTCTGTGCTATCTGAGGCCCTGGATTTGATCCCCAGCACCACAAAAATGGGAGAAGGACCTGGCAGCCTGCTCCCAAAATAATCCCAAAACAATCAGCCATTGAAAACCCTATAAATACCAGAGAAGCATGCTTGACATAGTGCCAGGCATGACAAAGCATCAGGAAGTGTTTCATTTTGTTATACATAGGGTTGCTATGAATCGGACCTGACTCCATGGCTCATAACAGCAGTACACAAAGTTAGATCACTGAAAGCATGCCCTTTGTTAGGATTTGAATATGAAGTGTCCCCCAAGGGTCCTTGTGTTGTAGGCTTGATCCCCAGCTGATCCCCACCTGGTGGGGGGAAGTGATTGGATCATGAGGGCACCAACTTTATCAATAGATCAATTCATTGAAGAATAATTGAATAAGTTAGGAGGCAAGGCCTAGTTAGAGGAAGTAGATCACAGGGGTGTGCCTTTGAAGAGTATATCTTGCCCCTTTCTCTCTGTCTCTCTGCCTCCTGGTTGCCATGAGGTGAGCAGCCCTGCTCCATCACACCCTTCTTCCATGTTTCAGCGTCACCTCAGGCCTTCATCAATGGAGTCAGCCAGACTAGAGACTAAAACCTCTGAAACCATGAGCCAAAATAAACTTTCCCTGTTTTTAAGTTTATTGCTCTGGTATTTTGCCCCACAGCAACAAAAAACTAACACACTACTCTAATAGATGTGATGAAATAACAATTTTTATTTGCATGTCCCTAATGACAAATGATGTTGAGGTTCTTTTCTTATATTTCTTGGACATTTGTGTATCTTCTTAAGAGAAATACCAACTCAAGTCCTTTGTCTATTATATTTTTGGAAGGGAGGTTGTCTTTTTGTTGTTAAGGATACATTTTACAAAGATAAATCTGCCTATGAAGAACAGATTAAAGAAGAGAATAACACTGGGAAGTGGAAATATCAGATAGAAGCTATTTCAAAACTCTGGCAAGATATAATGTACTCTTTGACTACAGGGTAGTTGGAGTGATAATATAATAATTAAAACAATAATAAGCCATGACAGATTATCTACAAAGATGGCCATCCAAAATTCCTCCTATCCTTGAAATTCTTTATCTTCCATCACAATATGGTATACATTTCCCTTTCATTGAGTTGGAGTGGCCTTGGGACTTGGCTTGACCAAGAAAATACAGTGGAAATTACATAGTGCCTCCTCTGAGTTTAGGCCTTAATAGGCATAATATGTTCCATATTTGCAATCTCAGAGCCCTGAAGTCCAGCTACTTAGAAAAAACACAAGACCCAGACAGGTCTCAGTCATTACAACTAATCCATCTGAAGTACCAAACATATAAATATATTGGATATTTCAGCCCCATCCCCGAATGAATTCAGCCAAATGAGTGATTCTAGCTAATACCACATGAATCAGAACATTAACTGAGCCCAGTAAACCCAGAGAATCATTACATAGCACAAATCATTTTGCTAAAAAATCGACAGGGTACTAATCCTGGTCAAGGCATGAAACTGTTAACTTTTTTGCTTTATAATTATAGGTCCTATGGGTTTTTTAGTCATTTGCATTTATTTTGTGAGCACTGTTAATCAATAACAGTGGGACTGATGAATTGTACATGGTCTTGATGAGACCCAAGAAGGGTTCTACTGTTGTTGCTAGTTTTATAATAGTTGTCACCTTGATCAATAGTATAAGAAACCTTAGCAAGAATCTGGCTTTTTTCTCTCAGCTTCTGAGATATTCCACGGCAAATGTCAACAGTTCGTGATATACCTTTGAAAAGGAGGACAATTAGAGCTCCCTCCTGGCTTCCATGAAATCCTTGCAAGCTTTAGCTAAGTATCCTGACTTTAACACTGTTGCTGTTTGTATTTCTTCTCTGCAATAAACTAGATTTAAGAACTGACATTTTGCTTAGTAATAGAACTGTGTCTGCCATTATTGCAATCATGAAAACAATAAATTGTATTAAGGCACTACATTTTGGGATTGTTAGCTATTCACCAACAGATAACTAAAACAACAGCTACCATATAATAAACACCTACTAGTTTCCAGCCACTATTTCAATTCATGGGGCTGGGATTTAGCTCAGTTGGTAGAGCACCACTCTGCCGTCTCCGAAGTCCTGAGTTCGATTCCCAGCACCACAAAAATGGGAGAAGGACATGGCAATCCACTCCCAAGGCAATCCTAAAACAATCAGCCATTGAAAACCCCATAAGGGTCACTATGAGTTGGACATGACTCAATGGCACCTAACAACAATTTCAGTTCATGGGCTGAGGTTTAGCTCAGTTGGTAGAGTGCTAGCACAATCTGAATTCCCAACTTCCCTTTTCCCAGACAACTTTCAGATATGAGTGGTTGTGTGAAACAGTCCTGGCTAACAAACATAAGCAGTACTCAGAGAAACAGGAAGCCAGAACAAGTTGGGAGAAATATTAGTTCAATTTTGAAATGTTAGATTTTTTTTGTCTTGGGGTTTTTTTGGGGGTGGGGGTGGGGGGGTTATTTGTAGTTCTGGAGGGCTGAACCCAGGGCCTCGCAAATACTTTGTAAGGGCTCTACCACTGAGCTGCACCCTGAGCTCTTTTTTAATTTTTAACTTGAGACAAGGCCTCACTAAGTTACTCAGGCTGCCTCTGGGCTTGAACTTGCAATCCTCCTGCCTCTGCCTCCCAAATTGCTGGGATTACAAGCATATGCCACTGCACCTGGGTGAAATGTTAGTTTTATAATTTATGTAAAACATCAAAGGGAAGATGTTATACAAACACTAATTCACAAAGGACTGGAGCTCAGAGGAGAGGGCTATCAATACACATCGGAAGTGATCTGTGTATTTGAAAGTGATAAGTATAGATAAGTAGTACCAGAAACCATAAAACTAAGTGTGGCTTCTGGGGAAATTACATGCAGAAAGAAGAGAAAAAGGGTTAAGAATATTATGTAATATTTATGCCATTCTCAGTATTTTGCTCAAATTGAAAAAAAACAGCCTTTTCATTTCAAATGAAATATATTTTAAGTGTATGTCCCAGATACAGTTAACGCTTTATGTGACTTAATCTCATGATTGATTAAACAGTGTAATATATAACTTGGACTTGGGACTATGGAGAAGAACATGTGCCTATTGCCTTCTTTTGCATAGCTGCAATGTGAATTTTAGTTCACTCATAAGATAACACATAGACTCTCATCTCAAAAACCAAATAGAGAAGACTTGGATGGGAAACTTAGATAGGAAGGGGGGAGGGGGGAAACATAGAGGAGGGTAAGGGGTAACCTATATGAATAATGCTTATCAAATTGCATATATGAAAATTGTCACAACGAAAAGCATGTCAAAATGAATCACATTATGATGTACATTAAAAATTTCTATTAAAAAAAAAAACAAATATTCTCTGTGGATGTTTTTAACTAATTAAATTCAAACATAACTAAATCAAATAAACATGGCAAGGAAAACTAAGTGAACAAAACAATCTGAAAAGTAACTTCATTTTAATCAAAAGTAGCATTGCAACTGTCATTGGGTCTCAGATGCCACACTTCAATTACATGTCATCCAGGAAGTGCTTTGTAGGATAAACCACATACCAGTTAGCTAATCAATAACAGAAATAGAAATAACAGAATATGACAGAAATAGAAATATTTCAGTAGCAGAAAAAGAAAAGTAGCTTTTTGATGTAAATCTAGGCAAGTAAATCAGGAGAGGCAAAATTTAAATGTGTACAACTAAGTTTGACAATATATTATTGCTCTGGAGTAGAATGGCTATAATATACACTATCAGGAAAATGTGAAATTGACTAAGCTGATGAAAAGCTAGTTAGGTTTCATAACACATTTGCTGAATAACAATTCATGTCAACATTGGTATTAGTCATTTGGCTAACTCAAAACTTTAAAACAGCAAGTCTGAAGTCATACTGCCAGGTTGTAAAGTGAAATAAATGTGAGCATATATGGCCATCCTGGAAGTCTCACTACAATAATCAAGAATTACAGAAGTTCTTTGGTGAAAATTTTTCCACCAACAGGAAACATATACAAATAGTTGGAATAATTTCCCTGCAATTACCATATCCTATGTGTGGATTATCTAGTAATGGTCAAGATTTATAATGCCTATTTTGGTCAATTAGTGCTATGTAAATGTTCAGAGTTCATTAACATTTATCACTGTACACTGCAACATGAACTTTCACACAGAATTACTTAATAGAGTATATTTGTCCTGCTCTTTAAAACCAAATTCCCATTTCAAAAGAGAAGCTATTACTTAATAATACACAGACAGTTGAACACATCCAAATGAAATAAGGTTAAGGGTTATAAGTCCTAAAGGAAGTTAAAGAACCAGTATAAGATTAATTGATATTATACTCACAAAGTGGATTCAAATGCCTACTTGGGCTGAGCAGGCAAACAACTATTGAATAGAAAATGGTATACTGGAAATCACTGAACCTTAACCCAAGGGTAGCATTTAATCAACCCAAACTGACTGCTGTTAGGGTTTTGGATTTTGCAGGGGTCATTTTTTAAAAAGCTAAAAATACAAATTTATAAATGAAATCCACAATCTACAAATGTTGGCAGCTAATTCAATTTCTAGCAATTTTGAATAGGCAATATAAATATACCAATGGATTAATTTCATCCCATAGGCCTCTAGATTCCACATTCTGGTCTTTAATATATTAGTCTAAGTATAAATATATTTATAATATATTTACTTACATATGTAAATTCATGCTTATTTTAGATTTTTCAAAATCAAAGTCTAAAATAAAGTCTACATTTGGTAAGTGAGTTGGAATGTTCTCTGTCCAGCTATAGCATTATCTTGGTGAAGTTATAATGTTCATAATTACAAGACTCATAATCTTACAGATATTGATAGTTATTAAACCAGGATTACCTAAACCTGAAGTAATCCCTGAAATGTTATATAGTAAAGGTGCCCAACTATTAATATATACTATCATATACTGTCATTATGACCTTGAGTATATCCCACCTGAGTTCAGAGACTACCTCAAAAACAGGTTTAAAGCATTAGACATTAATGACAGAAGACCAGATGAGTTGTGGCATGACATCAAAGATATCATTCATGAGGAAAGCAAAAGATTGTTTAAAAAGAAAGGAAAAAAAGAAAAGACCAAATTGTATGTCAAAAGAGACTCAAACTTGCCCTTGAACATCAAGCAGCTAAAGTAAAAGGAAGACATGATGAAGTTATGGAACTATACAGATTTCAAAGGGCAGCTTGAAAAAACTAAATCAAATATTATGACAGGTGCAAAGAGCTGGAGAAAGAAAACCAAAAGGGAAGTACATGCTCTGTTTTTCTCAAGCTGAAGAAATGAAGAAAAAATTAAACCCTCTAGTGGCAACAGTGAAAGATTCTACAGGCGAAATATTAAATAATACAGGAAACATCAAAGGAATATGGAAAGAATACGTGGAGCCATTATACAAAAAAGAATTGCTGGATGACCAACCATTTCAAGAGGTTGCATATGATGAGGCACCAAAGATACTGAAGGACATAGTAGAAGCTACCTTGAAGGAACTGGTGAAACACCAGGCTCCAAGAATTGATGGAATACCAACAGAGATGTTTCAACAGATGCAGCACTGGAGGTGCTAACTTGTTTATTCCAAGAGATTTGGAAAACAGCCACCTGGCCAACTGTCTGGAAGAGATCCATATTTATGCCTATACCCAAGAAAGGAGATTCAATGGAATATAGACACTATGGAACAATATCATTAGTATTACACACAAGCAAATTTTTATTAAAGGTCATTCAAAAGCAACCGCAGCAGTATATAGACAGGGAACTGCCAGAAAATAAAGCTAGATTCAGAAGAGGGAATGGAACCAGGGACATCACTGGTGATGTCAGATGGATATTAGCCAAAAGCAGAGAATAACAGAAATGTGTCTATGTTTTATCAACTATGCAAAGGCATTTGACTGTGTGGATCATAACAAATTATGGATAACACTGCAAAGAATGGGAATACCAGATCACCTAATTGTACTCATGAGGAATCTGTACATGGATCAGGAGCTACTCATTCAAACAGAACAAAGAAACACCGCTTGGTTTAAAGTCAAGAAAGGTGTGCATCAGGGTTGGATCCTTTCACCATACCTCTTCAATTACCATGCTGAGCAAATAATCCAAGAAGCTGGATTTTATGAAGAAGAATATGGCATCATGATTGGAGGAAGACTCATTAACAACCTGCATTACACAGATGACACACAGTGCTTGCTGAAAGCAAAGAGGATTTGAAACATTTACTGATGAAGATCAAAGAACATAGCCTTCAGTATGGATTGCGACTCAACATCAACAAAACAAAAATCCTTACAACAGGGTCAGAAAGCAAGTTAATAAGAAATGGCAAAAAGACTGAGGTTGTCCAGGATTTTGCTTTACTTGATTCTATAACCAACACCCATGGAAGCATGAGTCAAGAAAGCAAATGATGCATTGCAGTGGGAAAAGCTGTGGCAAAAGATCTCTTTATTTAAAGTGTTGAAAAGTAAAGACATCACACTGAAGATGAGGGGAAGGCCTGATCCATGCCATGGTATTTTCAGTTGCATCACATGGTTATGAAAGCTGGACATTGAATAAGGGAAATAGGAGAAAAATTGATGCTTTTGAATTATGGTACTGGAGAAGAATACTGAATATACCATGAACTGCCAAAAGAACTAACAGATCTGTCCCAAAAGAAGTGCAACCAGAGTGCTCCCTGAAAGCAAGGATAGCTAGACTTTGTCTTATGTATTTTGGACATGCAGTTAGGAGGGACCAATCCCTGGAGAAGGACATCGTGTTTGGAAGAGTGGCAGACCAATGAAAAAAGAACAACCTTCAACTAGATGGATTGACACAGTGTCTGCAACAGTGGGCTTAAACATGAATAAGATCATGTGCCTGGTACAGAATCTGGGAGTGTGTTGTTCTGTTGTACATATGGTTGCTATTAGTTAGATCCAAGTCAATGGCACCTAACAACAACAATCATTAGATTATTGTGCAGGGGTCATAGTTCTGAGTCAGATCTTACCTTGCCTGACACTATGCAAAGGCTGATTTTGTCTTCACAATTCTCATTGTTATGAGACAGAAGATTTACCTTCGTTTTCAACTCACAAATTAATGAACACAATAAATTACAATTTCCCTTAATGCACTCCTCCAAGAAGTATATGGAGGATCGGTTAGAGGTGACCAGAAAATTAAATATGAAAGTAGGCTCAGCTGGCTCAATTTATAGACTCCTCTGAGCAGATGAATACAGTTACGGATCAAGTAATCAAGTAATGAAAGTAACAGAGTAAGAACTTTCTCTGACTCTGGTGAAATACTGATACGAATTTCATATGAATGAAGAATCAAGAAGATGCTGGGGAAATTCTGATTCCCTAAATTGGGGCCACTTGTAATGACATAAGATCACTGAAACAAGCCAGGCATTTGCTATGATTTGGGCATGTGCTCCAAAAGTTCATATTTTGACACCTTAATTCCTCAATGCGGTAATGTTGGGAAGCAGGGTCTAGTGGGAGATGGTTGAGTCATGTGAGTGGAGCCCTCATGAATGGATTAATGCCTTTCTCACAGGAATGAATTATCATTAGAGTTTGGTACCCCATTCCCTTTTCAGCAGAGGTCCACATTCCCTTCTGCTTTCAGCCATGAGCAAAGCAGTATGAGGAACTCACCAGATGTGGCAGCTCAGTCTTGGATTTCCCAGACTCTAGAAATGGGAGCCAAAATAAACATTTCTTTATAAATTACCCACCTGCAGCCATAGCCCTGTGGCATCCGATCCCGTCAGATCTCAGAAGCTAAGCAGGGTCAGGCCTGGTTAGTACCTGGATGGGAGACCGCCTGGGAACACCAGAAGCTGTAGGCTTGGGAGAAGGACCTAGCAACCCACTCCCCAAAATCAACCTGCCATTGAAAACCCTATGAACAGCAGAGAAGCACTGACAATAGTGTTTCCCCTGTTGTACAGAGGGTCGCTATGAGTCAGATACTGACTCGATGGCACCTAACAACAACAAGGTATTCTTCTATAGCAACATAAAATGAACTAAGACAGCATTTAATACTTAAGAAAAATGAAATTCTTTGTCTATAATTTCAATAATATTTCTTGGCATATGGCACATGTACACACCTTCCTAAGTACTCAGCACACATTAAGATCATCAATATTGCCAGGTGCTGTGGTACATGCCTGTAATCCCAGCAATTTAGCATATGGAGGGTGGAGAATTGCAAGTTTGAGGACTGTATAACTTAGCAAGACCTTGTCTCAAAAATAAAAAAATTAAAAATGAGCTAGGGATGCATCCCAGTGGTATACCACTTGTGAAGTATGACAAGGCCCTGGGTTCAACTCCCAAGTCCAAAAGAAAAAAAAAACATCAATTTTAGGGATTTTTAAGTTATGTTTCTTAATTTTCCTGATAATAAAAATCAATCATACTTTTTTAAAATTAGTAATGGACCAAGTTTTATTTCAATGTGAAAGATAATGTTGTTTGTATTCTTTCACTAAGGTAGCTATATGTGATTCAACAATAGCTTAATTTATTGTTGTTGTTGTTGTTAGGTGCTGTCGAGTCAGTATCCGACTCATAGCGACCCTCATAGGGTTTTCAATGGCTGACTATTTCGGGATTGCCTTGGGAGTGGAGTGCCAGGTCCTTCTCCCAGTTTTGCGGTGCTGGGAATTGAACTTGGGACCTCAGAGACTGCAGCACAGTGCTCTACCAACTGAGCTAAATCCCAGGCCATAGCTTAATTTATAATTTAGGTTATATTTGCAGTTAATTTCTCATGCTAGCTTCTATTAAATTTGAAATTCATTATCATAGATCATTGTAAATGGCACCAAGAGTTTAGTGGCTGTCAGTTATGTTTATTCGTATTAAACACAAATGGCCCAGAAATTATGAAGAGATGGTTCAATGAAGACTACTGTCTGCATTCTAGCAGATGATAAGTTATAATATTTTACAGGCAAAGGCTGGAAGATGGGGTGTTTCAACTTGGAAGACAACAGTTGAGTGCACTTCTAATCCACTCTTAAGCAGTTTTCAGTCCTGGAAATTATTTCCTTATGCTTTGTTGTGACATTCTGAAGTGCTGTATATATTAGCTAAGTAACACATCATCAATTTCTTTCTCATTAAGATTAAAACAGACATTGAGCTGGGAAAAAGTCCAAATCCCAGACTCAAGCTATTTGTACAGCCATTTGATTGTCTTCAAAAATCTTGCAAAAATAACTTCAACATTGAAAAGCACAGTATTTTGGTCTGGAGATAATGAGTTCAGGTCACTGAGGATATTAACACAAGCCATATGAAAAGACTATATGAAATCATAATGGCTTTTACTGTCATTATATTTCATTTCAATAGCTCACATGATCATCTGTTTCCTCATCAACATTCTTACTTTAGTGTGGTCAAATGGTTATATCAATTACTCATTTCTTCATCATCTGTACTCTAAAGATATAGTAACTGCTTGCAATTTAAGTGTATTCATACTTGCACTTGTTTCAAATCCAATTTAAAATTAGAAGGCATATAGCTTTGGAGTTTTTACTATTAAATTTTTCTAACTTTACTGAAGTATAATTAACAAATTAAAATTTCTACACATCTAAATTTAAATTTCTATATAATGTGATATTTTGATGTATGTGTACATTATGAAATGAATACAATAACCTAATTGATATATCCATCACCTCATATAGTTACCAGTTTTTGTTTATGTGTGATAAAAATACTTAAGATCTGCATTTTTGGCAACTTTTAAGTGTAAAATGCAGTATTACTAACTATAGCTTAGTGTGCTATACAAAAAATTTCTTAAACATAGTCCTTCTAAATATATATCCTTTGACCAACATCTACATTCCCAACCACATCTGATGGTCACCGTTCTACTCTGTATTTCTATGCACTCAACTAATTGGATTCCATATATGAGTAAAATCATGCAGTGTTTGTCATTTTGTGTCTGGCTTATTTCAGTTAAAATAATGTCTTCCAGATTCATTCATGCTGTTACAAACAACAGTATTTCACTCTTTTCTATGACTGAATAATACTTGACTGTGTACATATGCCATATTTTCTTTGTCTACTTAGCCACGGATGGGTATTCAGGCTGACTTCATATCTCAGTTATTGTGAACAACATTGCAATGAACATAGGTATTCAGATACCTCTTCAACATATTAAACTCCTTTCTTTTGGATATATACACATAAATAGGATGCTAGATCATATAGCAGCTTTGTTTTGAGATTTTTTGGGAACTTCCTTAGTATATTCCACAATAACATTGCATAAGGGTTGCTTTTCACGAACATTCTTGCCAACAGCTGCTATTCTAATTCATTTTTAACTTTTTGATAATACCAACTATAACTGGAATGAGGTAATATCTCATGGTTTTGATTTCCATGACCCTGGTGACTAGTGATCTTAAGCATTTTTTTCAAATAACTGTTGGCCATTTGTTTTCTTTTGAGAAATGTCTATTTGGGTCCTTTACCAGTTTTTTAAATAGGGTTATTTGTTTTCTTGCTATTAAGTTCTTTTTAAATTTTGTGTATTAAGTCCTTATCAGATGTAGGGTTTGCAAGTATTTTCTCCAGTTCTGTAGGTTGTCTCTTCACTCTCTTGATTATTTTCTTTGCTATGCAGAAACTTCTTTGATTTTATCTCATTTGTTTATTTTTGCTTTTGTTGCCTGTACATTTTGGGTATACCAAAAACTAACTGGGCCAATGTCCAGTCCAGAAGTTTTTCTCTCTGTTTTCTCCAAGTACTTTTTTTATTTTTTTTTATTTTTATTTTTTTTTGATGCAGGCCTTAATCTTAAATCTTTGGCCCATATGAATTGATTTTTATATATGGTGTGAGATAAGAATTCAATCTCATTCTAGATGTAGACATCCAGACTTCACAACACTATCTAGTAAACAGATAATCTTTGCTCACTGCATTATCCATGCAATTTTGTCGAAAATCAGTTTACCACATATGCATAAACTTAATTCTCAGATATTTTTATTCTGTTCCATTGGTCCATATGTGTGTTCCTATGCCAGTATTATACCATTTTAATTATCATACTATAGTTTAATAGTATATTTTGAAATCAGGGAGTGTGATGTCTCCATCTTTGTTCTTTTGTTAAGATTGTTTTTTCTATCCAGGATTTTTTGTGGACACATATAAGTTTTAGAATTATTTCTTCTATTGCTCTGAAAAAATGCCATTGGAATTTTGAAATTGATTGCATTGACCCTATAGAATGATCTGGGAAGTATAGACATTTTAACAATATCAATTCTTCTGATCCATGAACATGTAGTATCTTTTCGTTTATTTGATTCTTATTCTTCAATATCTTTCATCAATGATATATAATTTTCATTGTAGAGACCATTTACCTCCTTGACTAAGTTTATTACTAAAGTCCTTGTTATTTTTTATTCTATTGTAATTAAGATTATTTTCAGCTTCTTTTTAGATAGCTCATTGTTTGTAGATAAAAATACAACTGGGATTTTTATGTTGATTTTGTATACTATAGCTTTCTGAATATATTCATTAGTTTTAACAGATTTTGGTAGAGTCTTTGAGCTCTTTTGTATATAAGATTATGTCATCTGAAAATATAATAGTCTACTTCTTTCTTCTGATTTAGATGGATTTTATTTAATTTTATTGCCTAATAGCACTGGCTTGTACCTTCAATGGCTATATTGAGTAGAAGTGATAAGAGTGGGCATCCTTGCCTTGTTCCTAGTCTTAAAGATTTCATTAATTTTTATCATTGATTTTTTATATTGCTTGTGAGTTTGTCATATGTAACCTTTATTATGTTGAGGTACATTGCTTCCATACTTCATTTGCTAAGAGTTTTTCATTGTGAGTGGATGGTGAATTTTGTAAAAATGTTTTTTTCTGAATCCATCCAGTGGTTTTTCTTTCATTCGGGCAATACTTATCACAATTATTGATTTACATATACTGAAATATCCTTGCATCTCAAGGTAAATTCCACATGACCATTGTATATGATCCTTTCAATGCATTCCTGAATTCAGTTTGATAGTATTTTCTTAAGGATTTTCCCATCTATGTTCATCAGTGATACTGCTCTGTAATATACTTTCCTTGTAGTATCCTTATTTGACTTTGTCATCAGGTAATGCTGGGCTCACAAAATGAGTTGCGGGCTGTTCTTGCCTTTTAAAACTTTTTTGGAAGAGTTTGAGAATGATTGGCATTAACTCTTCTTTAAATATTTGGTAGAATTCGCCAATGAAACCACCAGGTCCCAATCTTTTCTTTCTTGGAAGGTTTTTAGTTACTGATTCAACCTCCTTACTCATTATTGGACTGTTTAATTTTTTATTATTTCATGAGTCTATCTTGGTGGATTTTCTAAATTTTTTCCATTATCATTTATCAAATTTTTGGTGTATAATTGTTTGTGGTACTTTCTTCTGATCGTTTATATTTGTGGTATCAATTATAATGCCTTCTCTTTTATCTATACATTTATTTGAATCTGCTCTTACTGAGTTTAGCTAAAGTTCTGTCAACTTTGTCTTTTGAAAAAACAAACTCAGTTTCATTGGTGTTTTCTATTGTTTTTCTAGTCTATATTTCAATTTTCTCTGCTCTGGTCTTTATTGTTTCCTTCTTTCTGCTAACTTTAGGTTTAGTTTGTTGTTCTTTTCTATTCTCTTGCTGTATACATTTAGAGTGTTTACTTAAAGCCCTTCTTTTTTGAGGTAGGAATTAATTGCTATAAACCTGAATCACAGAACTGCTTTTACTGTATTCCAAAAGTTTTTATACATATGTTTCATTTTATTTGTTTCACGATTTTTTAAATTTCACTTCTGATTTCTTCTTTAACCCACTGGTTATTCAGAAATGTGTTAATTTCCACGTATCGTGAATTTTTCAACTTTCTACTTGTTACTGATTTCTGCTTTCATGCAACTGTGGCCTGAACAGATACTTGATATGATTTAAATCTTGAAATTGATAAAACTTGTTTTATGGCTTAATCTGTATAATATCTACCCTGAAGAATCATCTACATGTGCATGAGACAAATATATACTCTGCTGCTGTTGGACAGAATATTCTATATGTGTCTGTTAGGTCTATTTGGTCTAAAGTATAGATAAAATGTTGTTTCCTTATTAATTTTACCTACATTTGATGTAAATAGGGTATGAAAATCCATTACTCTTATTATATTGCAGCCTATTTTTCCCTTCATATCTGCTAATATTTATTCAATAGATTTAGGTGTTTTGATGTCAGGTGCATATGTATTTATAATTGTTACATTCTCTTCATTAACTGAGAGACTTTTATCATTAAATAATGACCTTTTTCTCTTGTGACAATTTTTGACAATGTTTATTTTGTCTGATATAAATACAGCCTCTTTTGCTATTCTTTGATTATCATTCACCCGGAATGTATTTTTCCAACCCTTCACTTTCAGCCATGTTGTTGTTAGGTGCCACTGAGTCAGTGTCCGACTCAGCCACCCTACGTACACTAGGTGAAACAGTATTGTTAGTGCTTCTCTGCTTTTCATAGAGTTTTCAATGGCTGATTATTTCTTTTGGGAGTGGGTTTCCAAGTCCTTCTCCCAAGCCTACAGCACCTGGTGTTCCCAGGCATTCTCCAATCCAAGTACTAACCAGGCCTGACCCTGCTGAGCTCCTGAGATCTGATGAGATTGGATGCCACAGTGGTATAGCTGCAGGCACTTTCAGCCTTAGTGTGTCCTAAAAGCTACAGTGAGTCTCTTGTGGACACCATATAGTTGGATGTTGGTTTTTTTTATCCATAAGGCCACACTCTATGTCTTTTGCTTGGGTTAGAGTCTAGTTCAGTTGGTAGAGTGCCACTCTGCACTCTCTGTGGTGCTGAGTTCAATACCCAGCACTGCAAAAATGGGCGAAAGATGTGTCAGCCACTCCCAAAAAAAATCCTGAAAATAATTTGTCATTGAAAACCCTATGAGGGTTGCTATGAGTCGGACATGACTCAACAGCACCTGACAACAACAATTTCTGGGCACTCTATTCCATTTCTTTGGTCAATGTGTCTGCTTTTATGCCAGTACCATAAAGCTTTAAACTACTATCACTTTGGAATATGATTTGAAAGCAGAAAGTGTGATGTCTACAACTTTGCTCTTTCTGAAGACTGCACTGACAAGCTTTCTCCTAAAAAAATCCATTGACATTGTACATTGGTTCCCTTCAATGTAAGTCACTTTTCTCTTGCAGCTTTCAGAACTGTTTTGTGTTTAACTTTTGACAATTTTATTATCATAATGTGTCTCAGTGTGAGTCCCTCTGGATTCATCCTATTTTGGGCCCTTTGATCATTCTGGATCTGGACTTCTATTTCCTTCCACATGTGTGGGAAGTTCTCAGACATTATTTCTTTTAAAAAGTTTTCTGTCCCTTTCCCTCTTCTAAAATTCCAACAATGTGTATATTTATCCACTTCATGATTTTCCAAACTTTATTTAAGTGATCTTTATTCCTTTTCCATTCCTTTTTCTTTTTATTTCTTCATCTAGTCTGCCTGCTGAAACCTTCTACTGAATTTTTCAGTTCAGTTATTATATTCTTCAGCTCTATGATTTCCTTTTCCTTTTTTTCTCTCTCTGTTGAGATTCTTTCTTCTTGTGATGCTCTACTGACCTCAGTGAACATCTTGATGACTGATATCGTTAATTCACTGTCAGGTAAAACACCTATCTTAATTTCATTAAGGCCATTTCTGAATATTTATCTTGTTCTGTCATTTGAAATATGTTCTCCTGTTTCTTCATCTTCCTTGACTCTGTATATTTGTTGATTTATGCATATTAAACTGCCATACTCCCAGGCCTATCAGACTAGCCATTTGTTGGATATGAACCTCAACTATCAGCCTGACCACAGATTCTGGGTACCTCTCAAATCTGTGTGCCTGTTCAAACTGATGAACTTGTTCTTAGTGGCCCCTGGGATATTAGGGTGTAATAAGACAAGTTCTCTCAGTATCCTCAGACATGCAAGACAGAAGCCTTTCCCTCAAGAAGCAGCTAGAAAAGTTACAGTGTTAGATATGTGTTCCAAATCCTTTTCTTCACAGGGAAAGATGTGAGCTAAAGTTTATCTCCCACTTCTGTGCACTATAGTGCAGAGATCTGTGAAAGATACATGCATTCTTGCTGAGAGCTCACACTTTTACAATCTATTTCTCTGTTCATTGCCACCCAAGGATCCTATTTTTTTGTCAACACCAAGCCCCTATTACACTACAAGACAAGCAGGTTAGCTATATGCATCATTCTATCTCAGGAGCAAACCAGGAAAAGGATCTGCAGGAACTGCCTACAAACCCATTCAGACTTCCAGAAGATTACTGATTGACTATTCCATCATATGCCAGATGTGAGCTAATTAAATGCCTGACTCACAGATGGAAGGTGCAAATGTCAGAACATTAGGTGTGTAGTCAAATCTGTATGGGAAAAAAATGGCTTGCATTGAGCCAGGAGGAATAGCCACTGGAAGTGATCACATACTAGTTTAAACACATCTCTTTGTTTGTCTTAGTTCTATGGGATTCACAAATGTTAAGCCCCATTTAGTTCCCAGAGCTAGCTTATTCGGGAGCCAGACCTAACATAGCAGCTTTAAAAAGTGAACTATTCATGTGCGGACATACTACTTGCAGGAAATAGCTACAGAATTGAGTCTAATGCTGGAGCAAACTTAGGGGAGAAGGAGTGGAAAGGCCCCACACATCCATCTATGCTACCTACAGGTCTACTAATTACCTGCCCCATCAACCCCCAGATGTAGGCTAGTTGGAAGCCCAACCCTTGGGCAGAAACCTTTCCAGGGAGAAAATGGGATCTAGGAGTTTCTGCCTGTTCATTTCACATTGAGCCCAGAGGATAGCTGATGGAAGTGCTCATGCTCCAGTTAAAATCTACATTTTTGCTCTCCATGGTCCTGAGGGATTCATAAATGCAGAACCCTGTCAGCTACCAGGGCTAGATGATTTAGGAGTAAGTCTCTCATGTAAGAGCTATAAAAGTGGGCACACTCAGTGTGTGGACAAATTCTTTCCAGTAAGAAGCTGGAGATCAGGTTTTAGTACTGGGGCCAGCCAAGGGGAAAAGGTATGCTTTGTATTTTAAAAAATGACCAAAAAAAATTCTGTATCCTGAGTGCACAGATATTTGGCACATTATTCTTTACATTTTTCTGTACCACAAACTTTTCAAAAATGTATTCTGAGATTTTAAAATATTATTGATATACAGATTAAGCATGAACTCAACAGTAAATGGTTTTGTGAAAAACAAATCTTGCTGATAAAATTATTCCTGATGAGGAAGACATTCTCACAGAGAATATAGTGTCCCTGAAACTATAATTTTCAATTAAATGTAGCATCAAAGGTACCATAAAAATTCTCTAAAAATATACAAGTAAGTCCACCTACAAATCCTACTGACCCTCAAGCTAGGCACAAAAGTATATTTAAAAAAGAAACTGTGATTCTCATGCACAACACATTTTAAAAACAACCGCACTGGCAAATGTGCAAAGCAAGGGCGAAGAAAGAGTAACTCTCAAGGTTGTAAAGGATGAAGCAATATATTATAGACTGGCCCAGTTTCTTTTGGCTTTCTCTTTTAACTGGCAAGATAAAAGAAGATAAAATAGATAAAAGAATGTACAGAGGAACTCTAGATTCTTGAGAAGAATAATACATTCTCCAAGATAAGAACTGGTATAATTAGAGATAGCAGTAAAGTAATTAACCCTAGCCAAAGAACAAAGTTTATATTAAAATGGAAAGCACAGGTGAAGTTTTATGAAGATTTTTGATGTATAAAGCAAAAGAAAGTATACACAAAATATTTCAATTTCTTATTTCCCCTAAAGTAGAACTTTTCAAAACTTGAATTAGTTATGCTAGTATGTGGTCAGGTCTGACTCGTTGAGTCAGGTCTGACTCATAGTGACTCTCATAGGGTTTTCAGTGGCTGATTGTTTCAGGAGTGGATAGCCACATCCTTCTCCTTTGTTTTTTGTTTGTTTGTTTTTGTTTCGTTTTGTTTTGTTTTGTGTTTTGTTTTTTGTTATTTGCAGTGCTGGGGAATGAACCCAGGTTCTCAGAGAGTGCAGAACAGCCAGTTAAATAATGCTAAATAAGAACTGAGTTTCTGGGATAGAAGATTCGCTAAGTATACTTTACTCAAGTTTTGGGCTAAAATGTACCTGGGTCAGAATATTAGGCCATAGTTCACTAGCTGTAAAACCTTGGCCACTTAACCTATATAGGCTACAGTTTCCTCAACTTTAAAAAAAGGATCAAAACTAAGGTTACAGTAAATATCTTATTATACTAGAAGGCAAAGAAGGAATCAAATACTGCTAAGTTTATATAAATAGGCTCAGAACTGCCAAGTATGGAACAGGCAGCAGTAAAAATGTTGATTGAAACATACATAATATGTTTATCTCCATGAATCTATAAAAATACTTTGAAAAAAATCATTGAACCCTTTTAGAGGATATAATGAAACAATGTATTATTTTGAAAATCAATAAATACAAGGAAAGAATCAAGCATTTAGCTAGCCTCCTACATATGAATGGTACCACAGTTGCAACAGTAACTAGTTGTATTTCAAATAATAAAAAATAGGAAATTATATAAAATCACTATTTTGTAACATCTAATAAATAAGTAGATCTACTTTGTGACCATCAATGGCCACAAATATCACCAAAAAAGACATAGCATACATTATGTGCCTCTTAATATAGGTAGATAATACCACCTATGGAGCAGGCTCACTGAAATGATTGAACATTAATCTTATTATATCTCTAGGTCTAACTCTTAATTTATAGAAAAGAAACAAAGGAACATAGTAAATGACATCAATAGGGAATATTCACCAAGCCAGACTAAGTGAAAGTCAAGAAAAGAATAACTTGGTTTATAATATATAAATAGAGAAACAGCCTATATATTAAATATATAATCTATATATTAAAAGAAACAAGAGATATACCATCCAATTACAATGTCTAGATCTTATTTTAATTTTGATTAACATAAATTGTCTTAACTATGAGGAAATTTGAAAATTTTGAACACCAAATGGCTAGCTGAGGTTATCAATTTTTTTCTTTTTGTAGCTCTGATAATGAGATTGTAATTATGTTTCAGATACACATGTTGAAAAGCTTACAGATGCTTAAAGATACAGATGGTATCTTTATCAAAATAACTCAGGAGGGAGGATAAAGAAATAAAACAAGGTGACAACTTTGAATGGAGACCAAGATGATGTTTTCAATGGCGGATTCAACTTGAAGGCACCTCAATTTATATGCTGAGCAAATAGTCTGAGAAGCTACATTTTATAAGGAAGAACATAGCATCAGGATTGGAGGAAGATTCATTAACAACCTGAGTTATACAGATGACACAACTCTCCTTGCTGAAAGTGAAAAGGATTTAAAACATTTATTGATGAAGATCAAAGATCATAGCCTTCAATATGGGTTGCGACTAAACATCAATAAAACAAAAATCCTTACGACTGGGTCAGTGTGCAACTTCACAATAAATGGAGAAAAGATTGAGGTTATCCAAGATTTTGCTTTGCTTGGCTCTATAATCAACACCCGTGGAAGCAGCAGTCAAGAAATCAAAAGATGCACTGTTCTAGAAAAAGCTGTGGCAAAAGATCTCTTTAGAGTATTGAAAAGTAAAGATGTCACATTGAAGACGAAGGTGCTCTGACTCATGCCATGGTATTTTCAGTCACATCATATGGTTTTGAAAGCTGGAAATTGCACAAGAGAGACAGAAAAAGAATTGATGCTTTTGAATTATGGTGCTGGAGACATCTATTGAATATACCATGGACTGCCAAAAGAACCAACAGATCTGTCCTAGAAGTGGTGCAACCAGAGTGCTCCTTGGAAGCAAGAATGGCCAGACTGTGTCTTACATATTTTGGATATGTAGTCAGGAGAGATCAATCCCTGGAGAAAGACATCGTGTTTTGGAGAGTGGCAGGTCAATGCAAAAAAAGGAAAACCCTCCACCAGATGGACTGACACAGTGTCTGCAACAATGGGCTTAAACATACCTAAGATCATGTGCCTGGCACACACTCAGGAATTGTTTCGATCTCCTGTATATAGGGTCACTATGAGTTGGACTCGACTCAAGGGCACCTAACAGCACCAAAAACAAGGTGATGCGGTGAGAGGTGTAGGGCCTGGCCTCTAGATGTTTGCACTCAGAATAGCATTTGCATCTTTGTTGAAAGACAGCTGTGGAGTGGAGGAAGATGGCTGACAGATAATGCCCACTTTGAGAGTCAGAGAAACAGTAGAGCTTAAATAATGGTTTAAAAATCATACTGAACAGATAGATATAGCAAAATAATAATAATAATAATAATAACAATAATAATAATAATGAAAGAGAGGGGTAAAAAAATATAGAGCTAGGTAGATAGCATCAACTGCAGAAAAATTTTTAGAAAAAGAAGATCATTGTGGCAGGACAGAGAGAGATTGCCATCAGAAATGTGGAGCTTTGTCCCAACAGGAAGAGAAATTTGTACCTTAACAGAACCTGGCCAGCAAAAGACCACCACCAATTCCATAGGCATGATTCATGTTTTATAGACCATGGAGAGAGTTTGAAGGAGGAGTTCAGAGGGGGAGTTCAAGCCAGAGATGCACCTGAGAAAGTGCCGCAGACAAGCCCTTATCATCCTGCGTACAGAACACTGAGTGCATACAAAACAGGGAGAATTCCACACAGGAGCTTAGGGATCAGATCTACCACTGAACACAGCCCTAGCAACACACCATCATCCCACTGACAAGGTGCTGGTGGCATATTTCATGAAGCAAGTCTGATGAGTGAGCCCTGGGGACAAGAAACACTGGTAAATATGGCAAACCCAGTGCCAGTGACACATCCACCTGGTTGCGCAGTTTGTGATAGAAGTACAGTATGGTGTGAGTTCCTCAGGGAAATGTAGGCCTTAGGTCAACTGGGGGTGACACACCATCATCCTGCCCACCACTGAGTGGGATAGATGAGTGAGACCCAAAGTCAGGATGCACCAGTGCGTGTGACGTCAGACACTCCACACACTGCCATCTGCTGCCATGGATCTGACTTCACAGACTATAGCAAGACTTCAGCATGGTGTGAGTTCTATGGGACAGCACAAGCCTCAGAACAATTGGAGGCAATGAGCCCTCATCCTGCTAGTGCCACACTGGTGATATACCCCACTTGGTGGGTTGTCAAGTGAACTCCAAAACCTGGTAGAGCTGGAGAGAGTGGGGCAGGTATCCCACTATCCTCCCCATTGGAGGAACACTGTGCAGAAACCCTTCCCTCAGACCCCCAGATTCCAGGGAAAGAGTGTATAGGGAAAATCCCCTTCCATGCAGTGGAACTGAGAAATTTCAAAATAATGTGTCATCATCTGTTCGGAAATTTTATATCAGAGAACAATGAAAATTGGACTATAATGCTGACAGAGGGTAAGACAGAGACACCAGCAAGAGTGCTGCTGAACAACAGCCCAGTGCAGCCTTCCCTGACAGTGTGTGGGTGGAACAAGGTACTGGGCACCCAGCAAGGACCCACAGCTGAGGAAAGTGTGGCTGGGCCATCTCAGATGATTGCAGCTGTTAGGAGGGAAGGTGGACAGAGCAAAGGTCTTCAGGACTCTCTAGGGAAGAAGTTAACGACATAGGCCAACTGTATGGTCTCAGACCTGGGGAATGTGGGGGTTGTTTATTTGTTTCTTTTATCTGGGAGAGACAAGTTGCTTCCCTGGCCTCTGGTACCACTAGAACCATGAGCTAGAAGGAGGGAAACTGAGAAGTGGCAAGTTCAAGGAATGCTGAAGGGAGGCAGGCACTGCTGGATCCCTGACCCTAAGAAAGCTTGCTAAAAATAAGGCATGTCTGGGGCCTTGTAGGGCTTGTGACGTGGAGCAGTAGTGTCACTGGTCTGGGGAGCCTAAGACACATGGTTTAGGCTATAGTGCAATTGAGGGCTGGGAACACAGAAGATGGGGAAGAACTGAGGGGGCAGTGCTAAATGCAGAGGTTGTAGCAGGAACTAGATGCAGGACACTAAGGCATCAAACTACCAGGGTGGGGGAAGGAGAGAGAAGTGCCAGGGACACATCAACACCTGAACTCAATTGAACATCAAAGGAGAATCTCTTTACACATGGAGGAAGTGGGATCTAGCACCCAGAGCAATCAATGGGCAAGTCACAGCAGAAAATCACATGAAACATGAAAGGACATGCTGGATGGGAAGATCCTATAAACCAAAGTACCTCAACAGATAATGTCAGGGTAACTGGCTTCCTAGAGATACCTGAAGGAGAATTTAGAATCCTGCTTATAAAAATGCTAAAAATACCTCAAAAATACACCATGAAAGCAATTGATTCACTGGACAAAAATATCTAATTTGGAAGAACAGTTCTCCAAAGAAACAAATTCTGAAGAAAAATTGAGAGATCCTTGAGAGGCAAGGAAAATTAAACCAACTCAGCAATATGGTAGAATCTTCAGTCTTGAGAATAGACAAAGCTTAAAGTGGGATTTCAGAAGCAGAAGAAAAGGTAGAAGACATTATTTACTCACATGCCAAAACTGAAATAATGATGAAGGAGTATGACCAAGATTTTCAAGAGATGTTAGACAAAATGAAGAAACAAAACCTACAATTTCATGGGCTTCACAAAGGACCCAAAAGCAACACAAGAGGATTAGGAAATTTATTCAAAGAAATATTAGATGAAAATTTCCCAAACCTAAGGCAAGAGCTGCATACCTATAAAACTGAAACATTCAGAACCCCAGACAGAGAAAACCAGAACAGATCCTCTCCAAAGCACATGACAATTGGCATGCTAAATCTAGAGAGCAAAGCATCTATTCTAAAAGCTGCAACAGAGAAATGCCAACTCACTTAAAAAGATACACCCATCAGAATAACAGTGGACTTCTCAAAAACAACATTAAAGGCAAGGAAAGCTTAGACAGACATCAGCCAAGTTCTGAAAAAGAATAACTTCCAACCAAGATTACATTATCCTGTGAAGTTATCTTAAAATAGATGGTGAGTATAAGACATTCCATGATATTGCCTTGTTTAAACAATTCACAGCCACCAAGCCAGCATTGCACAGGATCCTCAATGAAACACCGCATACAAGGAAAGTAAGACAAACCCACATACAAGATCAAAGAAATGAACAATAAACACGAGAGAAAATTAAGGAAAAAAAACAGGCCAAATATCAATCAAAAAACAATAACAAGTATCAAATTGATACAGAATAATAAGCACCTCTTAATAGGTACTTTTAATGTAAACGGTCTTACCTTACCAATCAAGAGACATAGACTGGCCGATTGGGTTTAAAAAGATAAACCCTTGATATGTGGCATCCAAGAGACTCACCTAACCCAGAAAAACTGTAAAAGGTTGAAAACTAAGGGAAACAATATACCAAGCAGGTGGAAAATTTTTTTAAAATGCAGGAGATACTAATTTCAGACAGAAGAGATTTCAATTTCAAATTCCTCAGAAGAGACAAAGAAGGACATTTGTTGTTGTTAGGTGCCGTCGAGTCGAGTCTGACTCATAGCGACCCTATGTACAGCAGATCGAAACACTTGCCGATTCTGTGCCAGGCAAACCATCTTATTTATGTTTAAGCCCATTGTTGCAGACACTGTGTTAATCCATCTGGTGGAGGGTTTTCCTCTTTTCCGTTGACCTACCACTCTTCCAAACATGATGTCC
>VMDO01013361.1:0-58602 GCA_007922755.1 Pedetes capensis
CCATACACATTCAAGCTACATCCCTAACCTCTAATCATGTATCATAAGACATGACCATTAGTTCGTTTTAAATTGCAAGAGTGTTCTTATTTGGGAATCTGGGGCTATAGATAGCCTGAGTGACAACTTGTCAAGCCAGAAATCAGGTTAAAATAACCACAGTCAATCTATAAATATAACATTTAAATGATAAACATGAGTAAAACAAGAAGAACCCCTGGGTTACATTTAAATTTTCACTTAAATATCCAGTAGAAATGCCTACTAGAATCCTATTGATTTTTAAAATGACTTTGGTGGTGTTTATCAATGCTCTTTTAATTCAATGAATCTGCTACTTAACTTTCTACAGTACAGCAAAGGGGGAATAGGTGAGCCTTCATGCAGAGATTGGCTTGCATTCTGATTTCATGTGGAACCAGTTCAGGTGAAGCTGGCAGACTAGAGTGATTGACAGCACATGAACAAAGCAATTATTTTCAGTATCTCTACTTTGCAATTACCTTAAAATTTGAAAATGGATAACTAGTTCCTAATTCTTTAGTTAATATCAAAAAACCTCAGCATACTGAGCCTGGCAGTGTTACTCTAAACCTTTCCAAATGCTTTAGTTTAACCTTTGTATGCTAAGTGACTTAGCCTAATTAAAGTGTAAAATATTTTTCACAGTATTACTAAGACCCTACAGTGTATGTTGGGTTTGTTTGTTTGTTTATTTATTTATTTATTTATTTATTTATATATTCATTCTTGCAGTACTTGGGAATTGAACCAAACGGCCTTGCATGCACTGTGCACTTTGTGAGTACTTTACTATTGGGCTGTATCCTGAGCCTATTTTTTATTTTTTTCAGACAGGTTCTCACAAAGTTATGCAGGCTGCCTCTGGCCTTGAACTTGCAATCCTCTTCCCTCAGCCTCCCAAGTCACTGGGACTACATGCATGTATCACTTCGCCCAGTGGGTTTTAATTTTTAAATTAATAATTTGATTAATTTAATCTACCAAAATTTTGAAAGCTGTGGATTAAATGGTTGTTTGAGTCCCATTGGTAGTTTATGTCACACATACCATAGTTATTTGGGCCTATGTGCATTTGATAAATATAGGAGAACAATCTTTTATTTAAACTCTTCACCTATTTTAGTCCTAATCTTACAAACCATGAGTTCCTGACCCCAAACATTCACATATGCGACTTTGTGGAGGGAGAATGCAAGATTTTTTGGAAGTCAAAGCCATATCTTTTAAAGAGCGGTTCAACTCAGGAGAAAGTGTCACATGTAAAGCCTTGTTTCTTACTCATGAAAAAATGGAGATGTTATAATATGAACTGTATCATCAAATTTAAGGTGGTTTGTGAAAGGTTGACTTTCAAATAAGGGTTATCAATTAAAAATCATCCATAAAGTAAAGGAAATTAAATAAATGTTCTTAGCAATTTGGCAATCTAGGGAGACTCAGTATATTGTATAATACATATTAGGAATATTTAGCATGGATAACAAAGACTGACAGTAACATTGCATACAGAAAACTTAAAATCTCTAAACAGCAACAAAAAAATGGTACAATTCATTTAGAAGAAATTGCATCACTATTGTGACATTTAGTAGTGAAAGTATACAGCCCTGACGCACACCTTTCTCAACTTTAAGCCACTCAGTGTTTCCTTGTTCTATTCGAACAACTGCCTCCTGGTTCATGTACAGATTTCTCATGAACACAATTAGGTGTTCTGGCATCAAGATTGGAGGAAGACTCATTAACAACCTGCGTTATGCAGATGACACCACTCTGCTTGCTGAAAGTGAAGAGGATTTAAAACACTGATGAAGATCAAAGATCATAGCCTTCAATATGGGTTATGACTAAACATCAACAAAACAAAAATCCTTATGACTGGGTCAGCACGCAACTTCACAATAAATGGAGAAAAGATTGAGGTTGTCCAAGATTTTGCTTTGCTTGGCTCTATAATCAACACCCATGGAAGCAACAGTCAGGAAATCAAAAGACGCATTGCTCTAGGAAAAGCTGTGGCAAAAGATGTCTTTAGAGTATTGAAAAACAAAGATGTCACATTGAAGACAAAGGTGCATCTGACTTATGCCATGGTATTTTCAGCGGCATCATATGGTTGTGAAAGCTGGACATTGAACAAGAGAGACAGAAAAAGAATTAATGCTTTTGAATTGTGGTGCTGGAGACGTCTATTGAATATACCATGGACTGCCAAAAGAACCAACAAATCTGTCCTAGAAGAAGTACAACCGGAGTGCTCCTTGGAAGCAAGAATGGCCAAACTGCGTCTTACATATTTTGGACATGTAGTCAGGACAGAACAATCCCTGGAGAAGGACATCATGTTTGGAAGAGTGGCAGGTCAACACAAAAGAGGAAAACCCTCCACCAGATGGATTGATACAGTGTCTGCAACAATGGGCTTAAACATAAATAAGATCGTTTGCCTGGCACAGAATAGGCAAGTGTTTCTATCTGCTGTACATAGGGTGGCTATGAGTTGGACTCGACTCGACAACACCTAACAACAACAACAACAGGGGCTTTACTCCATTTCCGTCATTAAAAGTCAATAAGGTCAATTCTACTTTGAAGAGACAACTGTTCCCCAGTTGTTTCTTGAATGCCTTCCAACCTAGGGGGCTTATTTCTAGCACTGTATTTGACAGTGCTTCTCTGCTATTCAGAGTTTTCAATGGCTAATTTTTTCAGGAGTGAGCTGCCATGTCCTTTTCCCTAATCTGTCTTAGTCTGGAAGCTCAGCTGAACTCTGCCCACCTGCTAGTATCTGGAATACTGGTGGTATATCTTTCAATATCTTAGCAACATGCAAGCCCCTATAGCATGACAAGCTGACAGACATGAGGGGGCCCAGCTTATCTAAGTATTTCTAATTTGCCATTTTTTCATTAATAAGACTTAATCTAAAATTCGGGACTGAGAACACTCAATATTACCAAATGATATACGAAATGACTTCTGCTGATAGTATGATTTCTCCTTGATCTTTTCTGGAACTTCCTTGGTGAATCCAATTGTTAGATGAGAAAATGTCCATTACAAATGCAAAAAGCCTTTGGCCATTTTGTAGTTTTAGTGGGACAGGGATAATCTGCTTTCTTTGATTGATTACACAGTCTCCAAATCTTCTTTCTTTTCAATATATATTTAACTAGGATTTTAAAGAGGGAAATAGAAAAAAAAGAGAGAGTGTAGTAAGTTTGTTATTTATTATTGCAAAAAAGTCAGCTTGTAGTATTAGAAATGGGCTTTTGCATTTCAGATATTTTGTAATTATTTATCTCGTATAATTTAAACAGATTGCATCACAGAGAGAAGACTTGAATATTAAATTTAGATTTGGAAGGAGCTATCACAATTAAGATTGTGTATGGAGTATGCAAAAGAAATTGATATAATAGAAGTTATCCACCCAAATGGAAATCCTCTGGTGAATTATTCAGTTCTTAGTGTAATCCTTAAAAGATGATTCTATTCATTAAACCAACTTAGACAAATTGATGACAAACATGTGTCAAAGGTCAAGCTTCCATAGAGAAGAGACTAGTGAAAAGCCCAATTCAAAGACTCCCTCTTAATAGAGATTTTTTTTTTTTTGTAAATGTAAGGAAGGATAATAAAACTGTTATATTTTTCTTAAGACTCACAATCAGATAGCTGAGTGATGGTTAATTTTCTTTCCAGGGAGATCCTCAATTTCAAAAAGTCTGCCAGAAAATTGTTTAAGCATTTTTTCAGGGATGCCATATATTTGTCTGTAGCCATAGCATCCTAGTATTTGATCCTGCCTGATTTCAGAAGCTAAGCAGGGTCAGCCTGGTTAGTCCTTGGATGGGAGACTGCCTGGGAATACCAAGTGCTACAGGCTAGGGAGAAGGACCTGGCAATGTACTCCTGAAACAATCTGCCATCGAAAACCTTATGAATAGCAGAGAAGCACTGACAGCGGTCCCTGCATGGCACAGTGTCAGAGAGTGTTTCCTTCTGTTGTGCGTAGGGTCACTATGAGTAGGACCTGACTCAGTGGCCCCTAACAATAACAATGAAACTATATATTTCTTGGAAAGGGTTATAAATTATATTTCATCAAATCCAGGTTTGGTGCATTTCTTTTCTCATAGTAATTCATTTCTTATAACCCACAAATTGTTTCCCATAACACTTAGAATAAAATCGAAATCCACACAAGACCCCATACCTCTAGGACATCATTTCCTACTACTCAGCTTTTCCTGACTCCCCATGTGTCACCCTGTGTTTCCTTCCTGCTTCTCAAATATGGCAAACAAGTTCCTGTCTCAGATCTTTGCACCTGCTAGTTCCTCTGTCTGGAAGGCACCTCTTCTGTACATCTATGTGAATTCTCCTGTCTTTGTTCATGTCTTTGCTCCAATGTGACTGCACACAGAACTGCAGCCTTTGCAGCTCTCTCTATCTGTTACCCTCTATTTCTTTGCCCTATTTAGATTTTTGCCTGCAGCTGCAGCTCTGTGGCATCCGGTCCTGTCAGATCTCGGGAGCTACGCAGGGTTGGGCCTGGTTAGTACTTGGATGGGAGAATGCCCGGGAACACCAGGTGCTGTAGGCTTGGGAGATGGACCTGGCAACCCACTCCCAAAAATCAATCCGCAATTGAAAACCCTATGATCAGCAGAGAAGCACTGACAATAGTGTCTCTCCTGTTGTACACAGGGTCGCTATGAGTCAGGTACTGACTCAACGGCACCTAACAACAACAACAACATTTAGATTCTAAGTGTGGCCAACTGTCATTACCACATATATTTATTGTTTATTGTCCATCTTTCCTAGTTACCCATGATGTCAAGGACTTTATCTTGTTCACGACAATATATTCCTGGAACCAGGAGGAGAGCCTGGCTCATAGTATATGGACATTGTAGGGCTGCCATCTCCCCAAATTTATATGTTAACTTCCTAAACCTAGTAGCACAGAAAGTGGCCATATTTGGAGATAGAATCTTTATAGAGGTTGTTGTTGTTGTTGGGTGCCATCGAGTCGGTATCTGACTCATAGCGACTCTACGTACAATGGGCGAAACACCATTGTCAGTGCTTCCTCTGCTATTCATAGGGTTTTCAATGGCTGATTATTTTTTGGGAGTGGGTTACTGGGTCCTTTTCCCAAGCCTACAGCACCTGGTGTTCCCAGGCGGTCTCCCATCCAAGTACTAACCAGGTCTGACCCTGCTTAGATTCAGAGATCTGATGGGATCAGATGCCACAGGGCTACGGCTGCAGACTTATAGAGGTAATTATATTAAAATAAGTCAGTGGGGTGGGTCCTGATCCAATATGACTAGTGCCTTCATAAGAAGAGAAAACTTGTGCACAGACATATTCAGAAGGAAGGTCATGTGAAGACGCACAGAGAGGATTGTCACATAAAAGCCAAAGAATGAGCTCTGGACCAGAACTGTTCCTCCTGATCCCCAGAAGGAAGCAACCCTGATGCTTTGATCTTAGACTTCTAGCCTCTAGAGCTGTGAGAAAATAAATTACTATGGTTTCAGCCACCCAGTCTGTGGTATTTTGTTTTTATAACTTTGCTAACCAATACAGTACAGATATTATATTAGTAAATAAATGGAATGGGGCATTTTTGTAAGAATAAAAGATAATGGCCTTTCTGAACACTTATCCATAAAAGAAACATAGAGGTAAATTCTTAATGGAATCTTCAGAGATGGTGTGGAAATGAAGTACTGACATGGTGGGAGGGTGAGGGCAGTGTCATCACTGCACAGACACAGGGAGACCTGGCCAACAGCCACAGAGCATACAGGACTATCGAGCCTTGGAGGTAATTTCATCTCTCATAGGCTTGCAAATTCAATGAACTACTATGTGGGACTTAACTGTGACCAACAAAAAGATCATGAGAGGGAAGTGAGGGTGATGTGGATTTTATTTTTAAGGGAAAGAGACCCCGTCATGGTGGAGTTTGTGATAGTCAAGGATGCTGGTTACTGTCAGACTTACACACTGGACTTGGGGAAATTAGGTTGAAAACTGGGAAGAGAAAAGACAGGTTCTGATATAAAAACCACTAACTGGCAAGAAACACGGGTGGATCCTGACATTGTAATTACAACTGACTTTTAGGAGGATGTAAAGAGGGGCTCAATAAAGGAGCCACAGGCAGCAGATTTCACAAAACACTGAGGGAGGGACATAAGCCTAAGAATGAAGACAAAAGCATAGTGTAAATCAATAAGGCCAGTGCTAGCAAACCTGCAGGCAAGGATGCCCTGAGACTCCTCAAAATGCCAAGTGGCAGGTAGCACATTTTGATTTTGATTTCACATGTTGGAGACATGAAAACAAGGAATGATTCTGACCTGCTTGAGACCTGTCTCTTCAAACAGATGGTGTAATGCTGACTGCTGATGACAAAGAGAAGGCAAAACTGCTCAGGTCCTGTTTTGTTGCATATTCTTTGCGCACAAAAAATAATTTCAAAATTGGAAAGCCCGAGCAAGCAAAATTAAAAAGGGATCACAGTCCTTACCAAGTCAAGGCAGTAAGAGAAGAACTAATTATTTTTAACCAGGTCAAATCCCAGCTCCAGATGGATGATACCCCTGGGCCATAAGAGGATATGCAGATGGGAAGCCAGACTGTCATCATCAATCTTTGAGGAACAATGGTAAATAACATTTACCAGACATTTAGACATTTAGAGATGCACAGTGTTTTATCAATTTTCCAAAATGCCCAAAGATACTTTATAAAAATTATGCGCCATTGAATTACTCATTATTTTTTAAATCATTAAACCAGTTATTAAGCAGATGGCTTGCAAACACTGACAAAATGAAGTGGTGGTCACTCATTGTCATCTATTGTTACCACCCTCTGTTGCATCCATTATTGTGACATCTACACCACTAAAAGTGATGCATACCAAATCAAGCTCCTCTTTTTGGAAAAGTTACCAACTGGAGGCTGAGAAGAGCATTTGAGAAATACTTGATCATGAATTTATTAAGGTGTTTGTGTCTAATGATACCCCTTTTCAACTGCCTACTGAATACGTAATTTCCCCAAACACAGCATAAACTGAGATGAATCTATAAACTTCCCCCGCAAAATGATTTCCTCTTTTTGTATCAGGGAGAACACAAGAGTGCCAATCTCCCAAAATATAATCTTTCTAGGTGTCCTTGGTACTTTGCTTTCCTTTCTTCCTTGGACTATTGTGATAAAAATCTTTCCTTGATCTCATTGCTCTAGATCTCTGTTGCTATGTGAGTTATCAAAAATGAATCCTGATTGTGCTTAGAACTTTGCTGGCTCTTTGACATACACAGGTATCCCAGGACACAAATTTGACCTGCAAAATCCTTCATATTCTGTTCTCAGGTTTCTTAGCAAAACAATTGCCTTCCAAAACACTGCAAAGATCTCTGACCTTGCTGCCCTAAACTTTTTATTACTCTTGTTTTAACATACCATACATTTAACTCTTTGCTGTTACAAATGCTTTTCTTTCTGTTTACTACATTGTGTTCTCCTTTTCTGCACAGCAAACTCATGCTCATCCTTCAAAGCCAAGTCAAAGTCACCTCTGAATGAAGCATTGTTATTTGATTCCCTCAGGCAGAGCTGGCCATTCCTTTCTTTTATGTCCATATAACAACTTATTCATATATTTATTGTTGTGCTTATCAGATGGTATAGAAGTTATTTCTCTACTCTTCCCCTTCCTCTAGTCATGGGGATTTTCAAGAGCTAGGTTGCCAAATACAATTTTTTTCTTTTTCCATTGTTACTCATATGTTGCATGTACATGTCCAATTATGTTAAAAATAAGACAAAAATGAATACAGAAGAATGAATGATTCTTTTTCCTGACAAGGGCGAAGAAAGTGGATGTTTAGCTGAAATGTGCTATCCAGAGTATATGGATTATTGATTGACATTGTACAACCTGATTTCCTTCCTCCTTTCTTCCTCCCTTCCTTCGTTCCTTCCTTTGTTCCTTCGTTCCTTCCTTCCTTCTTCTCTTCCTTTCTTCTTTCCTTCCTTCCTTTCTTCCTTCCTTATCTTTTTGTAACGGGGTCTCACTTTGTAGTTCAGGCTGGCCTCAAACTCACTCTGTAGCCGTGGCTGGCCTCCAACTCTTGATCTTCCTGCCTCAGACTCCCCATTGCTGGGATTACAGGATTATAGGTGTGTGCTACCATCTCTGGCTCTCAATTTACTTCTTTTTCATTTCAAGATTTCTACTCATCTTCACCAGTTCTTTCTAACACCATCTCAATTCAGAGTACAAGTATCTCACTGCCTCTCTATAATTACCTTGGTGTTTAAAATTTTATCCCACAGCCTCCCATTTGATTTTGGAAATGTATAGATGAATGATTTCCACTCCTGTTCCATTTACTTGTCCCACTCTACATCCTCCATGCCATTCATTCAGGAATTAAACAGGGGAAATGGTTTCTGTCAGTGTTAAGGTGATGGAAGAGATCATCACAACGCAACTGAAGGTTAGTAAGGATTATATACTTGCAAAATCATATTTAGAATTACTATTAGGCAAGCTGGGATCCTGTGTGAAAAACAAGTGAGAGCTTAGTTTTTTCAGGACATTATGGGCTGTACATTTTTAAAATTATCAAACTACTTAGGGAGAAACTACAATCACTATTTCACCTTGAGACACCCTTCTCATTGAGAAATACAAGGAATGGTGCTTGGAGAGAATGGTTGTACATATTCCATGCCAGAGGATGAACATATTTGCAAGGTTAGCATTTTTGTCAGGGAAAAATATAGCAGCTTTAAAACTGGAGGACAGGAGAGAATTCTAAGAAAAAAGAATTAAAAAGGCCCAAGGGACCAGCTGGGAGAAGAAAGATTAGTGTATAGAGAGCAAGGCAGACAAAGTCAGGTGGGATTCTCTGAACTGGCCTAGCCAATATCTGTCAAGGACTTTCTGCAAACTGGGGTGGGGGAGGGGGGGTTGATGCATCTGTTCTTTTGTGTTGCAAGAGATGAATTAGTTAGATTAGGGGTGCAACACCCCATGCCCAACTTTAGAAAATAATTTTTTTAATGTTGTGGTAAGTATATGAAGACAGGAGCACCTTCTTTTATGTTTATATCATAAAATCTGTCATTTAAAACATTTAAGTATAAAATTCAATGAAATTTATTACATTTACAAAGTTACTCAACTGTCAAGTCTATTTGCAACTTTTAAAAATCATCCTAAACCATAACTTTGAGATCATTAACCAATAATTCTCCATCCCCCCGCACCCAGCTCCGGGTAATTTCTAATCTCCTAAGAATTTGCCTGTTATAGGTGCCTCACATAAATAGAATCATCCAATATTTGTCTTTTTATGTTGGTTTATTTCACTTAGCATGATATCTCTAAGGTTCACTCAAGTTGTAACATCTACCAAAACTTCCTTCCCTCTTAAGGCTGAATCATATCCCATTGTACTTTATCTGTTCATCTGTTGATCCTTGTCTAGCTTTGTAACCAGGTCACCCTTAATATTTTATCATTGGAATCTTGGCGGAAAAAGCTATTGGAGACTTTTGGGAGATTCTGTGTTTGTTCTCTCCATCTGGAAGGTGGAGATACATAGACTCACTCTGCTTCTCTTGCCCTACATCAGTGTGGGTAAGGACCTGCTCACAAAGTCTCTTCACCTGATATATAGTTAGATCAATTCCTGTCCTCCTCCTTTCTTTCCTAACAGGCACCTAAGTTGAGGAGTCTATTGCGGGGGTTGCAACTCTGTCAACTCCCCCTCTATCCCTGCCTTCCTTGTGCCCCTACTTTCGCACCTCCACCTGATTCTGCAAGCTGAGCCCGGCCCCTGATGCCTCTTTCCAGCTCCCTGGTCTGTCCTCTATGCTGACAACCATCCTTTCAATCTGGTTATCCTATGCTATAAAATCTGTCATTTAAAACATTTAAGTGTAAAATTCAATGAAATTTATTACATTTACAAAGTCATTCAACTATCAACTCTATTTGCAGTTTTTAAAAATCATCCTAAACTGTAACTTTGAGGAAGCTCTGTTCCCCTTTTAGAGCAAAACTCCAGAGAAAATCTCTCTTATATTTCTTAGATTTTATTCTACTTGTCATGAGTCACATTAGCTGACCAACCCATAATACTGTTGTGTCGTTTTCCAGCACATCCCGACTCACCATCTCAAAATTAGTTACTCCAGGTTGCTGCCACTCTCAGTGTCCTATTTTCTTCTTGTTGCCATCTGGATGTCTCTACTACCAGTGGGCTTGGTGAGATCCCATTTTCCTGAGCACTGATGTCCTCTGCTAGTGAGCATTGCTTATTCATTTAATTAGTCTTGGGAGGGGACATTTCCTTTTATTAGCTTTACCTCCTCTAAAACATAGGACAGATCCTGCAGTTACTATAAAAAATGACTTTTCTTGTAGCTGAAATGCAGCTTTTAACCTGATGTAGCATTTGAGGAATACCTTTGGGAAATTCTTCCCTCATGAGTCAGGCTACTGGAGGAATTTACCCCTTCTTTGATGCTATGCAGCACCTCTGTTCAGGCCTCTGATTCTACCTCTTGTCTCTACCTTTCTGGTTTTGCAGTCTGGCTGGATTGACTCAGTCTTATTCATGGGCAGGTATTGTGTCCTCTGGGCATTCTTGAGCCACATTCTTAGAGCTTCTTAGAACACAGAGAACGAGGAGAAAAGCACCTGTTCCAGCTTTAGTTTTGAAAGGGACATCAGGTTGGCTTAGGCCATGAACCCACTTGGGCTCCAACCACTGTGGCAAAACTGCAGGGCACTATGACTGGTCCACTCAGAAATGCACCAGCTTGGGGACTGGAGGGTGGGATCCTTCATCAGAACAAAGGGATGTGGAATCATCACGAGCCAGGTGTCCCTCCCAAGGTTTATCTAAACCATCATCCAGAACAAATGTCATCCCAAACAATGCTTTGGCAGGTAGATCCTGCTAGTAAGTGACTATCAGTGTAGTCCCCACAGACTTTGCTGTATTTTGGATCTTGGGTGTTTCCCAAAGGTCCACATGCTAAAGCCTTATTCCCCAGTGTGGTGCTACAGAGAAATGGTGGAAGCACTGAGAGCTGGGGCCTAGTGGGAAGCTTTAGGTCATTGGGGGCCTTCCCTTAAAGAGAACAGTGGGACTTCACCTCTCTCTTCCTCTCTGTCACCTCCTGGTTGCCATGAGGTGTGCAGTTGGCTCCACCATGCACTTCAGCCATGACAGGCTGCTTCATCTTGGACTCAGACATGAGACTAACTGACTATGGAATGAAAGGTCCAAAAGTGTGAGCCAAAATATACTGTTAGGCCAGGTCAGGGTGACCAGGAATCAGAGAGAGAAACATTCTGGGGCAACAGGACATAGGCTGGCACATGCACACAATATTACTATTATGTGTTGTTGCTGCTGCTGCTGTTGTTGTTGTTAGGTGCCTGTGAGCTGGAGCCAACTCATAGTGATCCCATGTAGAATAGAATGAAACACTCCCTAACATTGTGCCATGCCCGTCACTATGTCAGTGCTTCTCTGCTAGTCATAGGGTTTTTGATGGTTGATTGTTTCAGGATTGTTTTTGGGAGTGGGCTGCCAGGTCCTTCTCCCACTGTTGCGGTGCTGGGGATTGAACTCAAGGCTTCAGAGAGCACAGAGCACCCTCTACCGACAGAGCTAAGCCCCTTTACTATGATGTAATCCCATGTAACTGTAATAAGCCTGGACAATGGTCTTGGCAATTAGCAAATATTGTGTAAAAGCCTTCAGAAGCCCCCTGTCAGCAAGGGGTGAATAGAAAGGAAAGGGCATGCAGAGAATATGGGACACATGGAGAGGCCTGGAGAGTTTTGAGAGGACTGAGGGGCAAAAAAGAGGTGATGACTCACACAGAGGGTGGTGGCTGTGAGTGGTGGTGCCACAGAGGAAACAGAGAGGAGCACCCCTGAATAAAGCTTGTGAAACCTCCTTTCAGCACCTGGAACATGTTTTGGTTTCGCTGCAGACCCCAAGCATTTCTCACTTGCTGAGGAGAACAGCACTGGTGCAAAAATTGGCATAGTCAGCAGGATGATCTGACATTGTTGTCAGGTGCCGTCAAGTTGGGCATAGTGACTCATAGTGACTCTGTACAACAAAATGAAACACTCTCTGATTCTGTGCCATGCACAAAATCTTTTTTATGTTTGAGCCTATTGTTGCAGCCACTGTGTCAATCCATCTAATTGAGGGTCTTCCTTTTTTTCATTGACCCACTACTCTCCCAAACATGATGTCTTCCAGGGATTGGTCCCTCCTGACAACAGGTCTAAAATATGTAAGACACAGTCTAGCCATACTAACTTCTAAGGAACACTCTGGTTGCACTTCTTGTAGGATAGATCTGAGGTTCCTTTTGCAGTCCAAGGTATATTCAATATTTGTCTCCAGCACCATAATTCAAAAGCATCAATTCTTCTCCTATTTTCCTTATTCAATGTCCAGCTTTCACAAACCATATGATGTGACTGAAAATACCATGGCATGAGTTAGGTGTACCATCGTCTTCAATGTGACATCTTTACTTTTCAACACTTTAAAGAAGTCTTCTGTAACAGCTTTTACCATGCAATGCTTCTTTTGATTTCTTGACTGCTGCTTGAGTGGTATTAATTGTAGAACCAAGTAGAACAAAATCTTGGATAACCTCTATCTTCTCTCAGTTTAATATGAAGTTGGTACTGATCCAATTGTAAGAATTTTTGTTTTCTTGATGTTGAGGCACAATCCATACTGAAAGCTATGTTCTTTGATCTTCATCAGTAAATGTTTCAAATCCTCTTCACCTTTAGCAAGCAGAGTTGTGTCATCTGCATAATGTAGGTTGTTAATGAGTCTTCCTCTAATCCAGATCCCAAGTTCTTCACATAAAGTCCAACTTCTTGGATTTTTGCTCAGTATAGAGATTGAAGAGGCATAGTGAGAGGATGCAGCACTGACACCTTCCTTGATTTTAAACCAGGCAGTGCTTCCTTGTCCTGTTTGAACCACTGCTTCCTCGTCCATGTACAGATTTCTCATGAGTACAATCAAGTGCTCCGGTATTCCCATTCTTCACAATGTTATCCATAATTTGGTATGATCCACACAGTCAAATGTCTTTGCATAGTTGATAAAACATAGACAGACATCTTTCTGGTATTTTCTGCTTTTGGTTAATATCCATCTGACATGAGCAATGATGTCCCTTGTTCCACACCTTCTTCTGAATCCGGTTTGATTTTCTGTCAGTTCCCTGTCTATATACTGCTTCAGAGATTGAGATTTTCCTAAAATATAGTCAGTTTTGTTCTTGTATGTTCCATCTGGTGAATTCCATGTGTATAGTCACCTTTTATGTTGGTGAAAAGGTCATTGGTCTGACCAAATTCTATTATGCGATTGCCAGCACCATTCCTGCCACCAAGGCCATATTATCCAACTACTGAACCTTCTTTGTTTCCAACTTTTGCATTCCAGTCATCAGTAGTTATCACTATATCATGATTGCATATTTGATCTATTTCAGACTACAGATGCTGGTAAAAATCTTCACTATCTTCATTTGTGGCCTTAGTGGTGGGTACATAAATTTGAAATAATAGTCATATTACCTGGCCTTCCTTGTAGGCATATGGATATTATTCTATCACTGACAGATTGTACTTCAGGACATATCTTGAGGCATCTTTTTTCATGAGGAATGCAACCCCACTTTTCTTTAATCTGTCATTCTCAGCATAATAGACCATATAATTATCTGATAGAAAATGGCCCATGCCAGTCCATTTTAGCTTACTGATTCCTAGAATGTTGATGTTTATGTGCTCCATTTCCCTTTTGGTGGTTCCTAATCTTCCTAGATTCATTCTACGTATATTCCACATTCCAATTATTAATGGATGTTTACAGTTGTTTGTAGGTTATATTCTTTTTTTTTTTTTTTTTTTTTTTTTTTTTTTTTTTTTTTTTTTTTTTTTTTTTTTTTTTTTTTTTTTTTTTTTTTTTTTTTTTTTTTTTTGCGGTACTGGGGGTTGAACCCAGGGCCTCGAGCCTGCATGCTCTGCAAGTGCTGGACCACTGAGCTGCACCTCAGCCCATTTTTCTTTTTACTATTTGAGACAGGGTCTCGCTAAGTTACACAGACTGCCTCTGGTCTCGAACTTGCGATCCTCCCACCTCCGCCTTCCGAGCTGCTGGGATTACAGGCGTGCGCCACCATGCCCGGCTGTAGTTTATATTCTGAGGCTTCCAAAACTATGTTGCAGGAAAGACATATCCTTTTTACCTCTAGGCCTGAACCAGTGACAACCCCTTGCCTTTCACCAAGTCTTGTATACATGGCTGCGCCTGAGATGGGAGCTTTTGCACCTAGGACTTGCTCATGGCTTCATCATCCTAGGCTGGGCTCTGAAGCTTGGCTCCTATTGGCTCCCTATTTCTACCTTCTGTATAACCCTCAGCAATGGCGGATCTTCAAGCCCCAGGTATCATCACCTGAAAATATTCAGCCAGAAATGAGATAAGTTTAGTCAAGTTTACCATGGAGGGAATCCTTGCATTACGTGGAATGTTACACTAAATCACCTTAAAGATTCCTCTCAGCTCTAAGAATTGGTGATTTCATAGAAGAAATGTTTAATATTTCCTCAGGTGGCTATATTCCTTTGATTTAGCTGAAAGTCTTTGTCATTTATATATGCATTTGGGGCTGATATTAAATTTTCTTTATGGATTTGTTTGAAATAACTGGGTTGTTACTTGCAGCTTGGCTAGTTTATAACTTGCATGGATTATCCTCGCTTTGATACTCATTTTGGTAGGAAAACTTCTGATTAGCATTGTGGCAGAAACAATCAGTTTTCTCCTTCCTCTATAGGAATAGCATTTTCAGCTTGATACATAGTAGGCTCCCTGGTCTCCCAGTCTCCTTGGAACTGGGTGTGACTAAGTTCTAATATAGGAGAAGTGTGACTTATATAAATTCTATGCATCCTTAAGGGCAGGTGACTTGTCTCCCCTCTTAGCTTTGTTTTTTCTCTAATGGCTGTGATACAGATATGGTGGGAGACACCTTGTACTACAAAGGTAATCAAAATACTCTAAGGATGGCTGGGTGACAAGCTAGAAGGAGCATGGGTCCCTCTCTGTGGAGCTACTACCATATGAATCTGGTTTGTGAGAGGAAAAACTTCATTCTTGTTTAAGCCACTATTTCAGATAATAGGTCTTAATATTTAAAACTGTATCTTAAAATATACAACAGGCTTGCCTTTTTTCACAATCCTGTAATTAAAACCTTACCTTTTGTGTATATATTGGTCATTGCTATTTAGATAGGTAAATGGAGCTATGTCATGAAAGTAGATTAGGTTGATGGGTCCTGGAGCCTGGGTAAACACAGGTTTTAGAACAAAGGAGCCAGTCTGTGAACAAGGAAATAAGACAAGCTAACATTTGAAGCATGCACTAGATACTATTACGTGAGGTGCTGTGCCTGTCACTCCTCATCCAGTTCCCAACTATCATTACTCCCAGTTTGCAGCTGAGAAAATTGAGACTTATTAGGAGAATTAGGTCAGTAGCCAATAAGTGTAGAATGAGAACTTAGCTGAAGGTTTGTTGCCAAAGCCTCTCTTCTGCCTCTATGCCAGGGAGAAGATGGTGTCATGCATGTCGTGAACATCCCAGCTGTTTACAGGTGTCCTTTTTATTCAAGAGCCTCCTGGGGAAAATGGCACAAATGTCTATTGGCTAAAATATGACTTTAGGAGACAGAGAAATGACCTGAAGTTAGGGGTGTCAAGGAGGCTGGCCCTCTTCTTAGGTCCTAGTTTTTGTTCAGTGGGGGAAGAGGCACTTATAAATGAAATGAAGGCTGAAAGGGCTCAGATATTGTCAAGGATTTTCTTATCCAGATCCAGAAGAAGGGACAATAGAAACAGAGAGGAAGGGCTACAGTTGGAAGTGTAATATAGAGCGTATTAACTCCAAGACCAGACTGAGGGAGAAACCCTCTTACAATGCTGAGGACTCAGATGGAAGTTTCCTTTTTAAATCCAGGTGCAGCGAAGCTGCCAAAAAAGAGTGCCATCATGTGGTAGAGGAAAGAATAGCAATATCTAGGAACTTCACCACCATACAGGAGACTTACCTGGGGCACTAGGGGATCTGGGAGGAATGGACAGGAGGGAGACCATCTAGAGATGAAAGTAGGATGGAGAAGTGCTTGTTTTTCCAGCACAAAGCTTATGAGAGCTTAGAGTAGCCTGGAAAATAAGTATTATATTGAAATAGTCAACTGCACTTTTAGTTATTTCCTAAAGAAGGGTAAATTATGCATACAAGCTGAAGAATGGAGAAGCTCATTCTTCAGACAAACAGAAAAAGTTGACTTGGGTATTTTTCCTTGAGTGAGACTTGTATACTATAGCCAACAATCCGTACCAACTTAGGAAGCTTTGGAAAGACTTGTCTTGAGTTTAGGGAGGAGAGACGACAGAGGTAAAGAAGTGGCGAGTAATGGAGCGTTGGGTTACAGGCAGTGCGTTAAGGAAGTTGAAGTGGCTGAACATTAGTATCTGGAGCCCAGAATCTGTAAATAAACCCAAGAAGTTCAAGGATGGACTCTAACTACACACTGTGGTTGAAATTGTGGACCTGGGTATAGTTTATAACTTCACTCTCTAGGAAAGTAATGTGATTTTATTACAGCCCAAGTGAACATTTTTCCCTCATTGCCTCATACCTAAGGAGAAAACTGAGACTTTGCTTTAGAGAAGTCAATCATGGAGCCTACTGGCTTTCTGTCATTCTTCAGTGAACCATCCCTGCCTATAGCCACTGCTGAGACTACAGACTTCCCTATACAGCCTGTGCAGTTCTGTCCCCCTCCCATCCCTGTCTACTGTGAACTACTATTTGGACATGGGGAAGTGCTTAATTGAAGAATGGCTACTGATGTATTAGACAGTTGACACTCTTGCCTTATTGTTGTTACTTGCCTTCGAGTTGATGTCTAATACATAGTGACTCTATGTACAACAGATGAAACACTATTGTTGTGCTTCTTTGCTATTCATAGGGTTTTCAGTGGCTGATTGTTTTTTGGGAGTAGGTTGCTGGCTACTTCTCCCAAGCCTACAGCACCTGGTGTTCCCAGGCAGTCTCTATCCAAGTACTAACCAGGCCTGATCCTGCTTAATCTTCTGGTATCTGATGGGATCTGATGCCATAGTGGTATGGCTGCAGGCTGACACAAGATTATCCAGTGCTTACTCTGCTTATTGTATTTCTTTTTTCAGGTGGTTGAGATAGAAAACACTGAGAATTCTAGAAAGTGTCATAGTGGGGCTAGGAGATGGAGTTGTCTGGCAAGGGTCCATGTGGGATTATGAATGTGGGAACAAGCTGGAGCTGTCAAAGACTTTTTGCCAGAGAGACTAAAGGGCTAAGGAAAAAAGTGCCGGAAGTGGTTGATGGTCCCTAGACTTGCCTGAGGTTCTGGTGGCTTCCTGGTTGCAGTGCCAGCTCTAGTTCTACTCCACAGTTGTTTTTAAAATACTCTGGTTTCTTGAGGTCAAAGGAATAAATCTCTTCCTTGAAACAGAAAGGAACAGCAAGAGTCAAGCAGAGATAAAGGCCAAAGTCCCTGACATGATAGGTCAGGAAGGCCTCCAAGTTCCTGGATGGTGAGAAGACAGGTCCCTCCAGTGACTATAATCACTCTTGGGCAGAGCTGCAGAGCTCTGTCATTTTGTACAGTTATATAATGACCTTAGAGGACAGCAGAGAAGACATTATTCTTCTCATTTACTTGTGAGAAGAGTTGTGCACAGGGGTTTAATGAGTTACTCTGAGCTGTGTAAATGATAATTGGTGAAGATGTGACTTGAACCTAGGTATCTCAGCTCAAGTAACCTGATATATATATTTTTTTTATTAGACCAGGTCTTCTGTCCAGGGTTATGTATCAGACTCACCCGTGTTGCTTCTGGTTCTTGTGCCTAAGCTATAATCTTTGATGTTTTTGTTCACAATTGGGGGTGAGCCTGAGCATCTGTGCTTTTCAGAGCACCCCAAGTGAATGTAGGGAGCATCCTTTGCTGAGACCCACTGCATCAGACAATGCAGGCTCAGCAGCGCCTTCATGGCAATACCCACAAGCTTGCTTATAACCTTTGGCCCTGTGGAAATTCCATAGGATGGTGAGAGAAATTAAGACATTACTTTCACTCAGTATATAAGCGTGTCTAGAGGAAGGCAGGGCTGGGATTTAGCTCAGTTGGTAGAGCACTGTGCTGCAGTCTCTGAGGTCCCGAGTTCAATTCCCAGCACTGCAAAAATGGGAGAAGGACCTGGCAATCCACTCCCAACGCAATCCCGAAACAGTCAGCCATTGAAAACCCTATGAGGGTCACTATGAGTCGGATACCGACTCAATGGCACCTAATAACAACAAGAGGAAGGCAGGAACTATAGTGCTGTAAAGGGATGATTTAAGTCTCCTTGAATTACCCATTCTTTGATAATGACAAAACGACATCGCATATCAAGTGGATTATATCTTTAGAAAAACATTCTATTTTAAAAACTGATTTGGAACATGAACTCCAGCCACAAACTATGGACTCACTATGGAATCTACCTTCTAGGCCAGTCCCTTAGTTCCCTTTTCAAGTAGATTGCTACCACCAAACTACTTTTACATATAAATCCTGGAGCTATCAGGAAGTCTTTCATGCCATACTAAAAGAGGACTTTTCTCACTAGTGAGTGGAAAGACAAATAACCTTACAAAGAACTTCAGGAGTTTTCTGGCTGCAGGTGCTTCTTGATCTGGCACCAGGCTGGAGCTCCAAAGGCCTGGTGACCTGCCTAGACAAAGGCTAAGGGAGGAGAGTGCTGCCTGAGTTCCTCTTAAAAGGAAGGGAGCTGACTGGCCTGAGGCTGACAGCAGTGTCATAATAAGAAATGGGCCAAGTAGTGTCAAAAGGATCACAGAAAATGCAAGGAGGGATTAAGGAGATGGTCTGTCTCTTCCTCCAATGAGCTCTCCTTATTTCACCCTGTATTGCCATTTGGCCCCAGCATTTTGCAGTCTGGCATCTTAAATCACAAGTTTGACATAGCTCCATGCAGTTTCCAGCAAGGAAAGCACGTAAGAGGAAAGGGCAGAAGGTAGGTGAGCAGGAAAAGGACTCTAAGTCTTTGAATATTCAGAAAGTCTGTTTGCTTGCGTTCAGAGAGGGTGTAAGAAAGCTGAAAGGAAATCTATTGCACAAGACCCAGGACAAAGGAAAATGATGACACTGGAGAAGGGAGGACATCCTGAGAAGAGAGCTTGGCAGGGATGCCAGGGAATTTCAGAACATACAAGCCATAACAAGGATGCTAGTTATAGAAGACAGGACTTCACAGAGACAAGAAGCCTCAGCCCTGTGGCATCCGATCCTGTCAGATCTTGGAAGCTAAGCAGGGTCAGGCCTGGTTAGTCCTTGGATGGGAACACCAGATGCTATAGGCTTGGGAGAAGAACCCGGCAACCCACTCCCCCAAAATCCACCATCTAAAACCCTATGGATAGCAGGGAAGCACTGACAATAGTGCTTTGCCTGTTGTACATAGGATTGCTATGAGTCAGATACCGACTGGACAGCACCTAACAACAACAAATGTGAACTCATGGAGGAGCTGGGAGGAGATGTCAGAACATCAATGCCAGAACTGAGCAACTGGATGCCATGAGCATGGGCTTGGAAACTCAGTTTGAAAAGCGGTAACTTTGTGCTAGGCATTTTGAGACTGAGAACTGGCCTCTGGGCTTTCCTTCACTCTCCACTGAACCGCACTTACTTCCCACTGTGCCAGTGATAGAGAAAATCTGGTGGTGGGGGCACACAGACATGAAAGAGCACTCTGACCTGCCAAGGAGAAAGTTTATTTGAGAGCAAGTGAGAGCAGGGAACCCACTTGGGCACCCCACCTGAGGGGGCAGTTGCATTGAGTTGAGCAAGGCTAAGGGTTTTACAGGTCTGGTGGGGCATTGGTGGGAAGCGTAGGTGAGGAAAGATTTTTTTTTTTTTTTTTTTTTTTAAAAGGTGAGGATGTATGTGTTTGGACAGTTGACATCTGGGTCTTGGTATCAGGGACATTCTGACCTTGGGGGCGAGTTTGTTTACAATGTATGGCCACCTGGTCTTTGGTATCTGGGAAATTCTGACCTTAGGGCTTTGTCTGGGGACTCTTTGTTCTCAGTCATTCTTGGCTTTATATAAGAAGAGAGGTAGAACTTCCTTTTTCCCTAGCTACATTCTGCTAATGGGGGTGGGAGGCATAGACATCCTCAGGGGCAGAAGCCAAGTGCTGACAGGAGACAAGGAGTTAGAATGATAAACTGGGTTGTCACCAGAGTGGAGATTTTCTTTGCTTGCATGAAAGAACTCAAGAATTGAATTAGGCTGGGAGCAGACAATACAATCAGTAGGAATACAATGAAGGGCCCAGTAAGGGAAAGAACTGTTGCCTCCAGAGGGAACTTAACCAGGAAGAAGAGGACCGTTCCTGTAGATGGGTAGCCTATTCCCTGAGACAACCTGACCTGATTTATTAGTAAAAACAACCCACCATCTCTCCTTGTAGGAGGACACAGAATCACTCGTGGGCTGCCAGGAGATCTAGCCCCCTTCTGTTTTGGAGAACCACAGCAGCCAGGGAATTGATCTGGTCTAGGATATAGTCAATTTGTTGACACATTTCCTTTAGGGCTCTGGTAAGTTCCTGTGACAGCTGGGTTACCTCATAAGGAGAGATTCCCAGTTTTGCTGTCTTAGTGCCAACTCCAGCAGTGATGCCAAGAATTAGTAGTAAAGGTACGAGCTGAATAGCTATTTGCATTCAGAAGGGTGTCATCAGAGATATGGGGAATGGAGTATGGGGGAGGCATTGATGTCATCCTTGACTTCAGTGCCACTGCCTCTTTGGAAATGCTTTTCCTTCACTATAATTTTACCCTTCTCAAACCACCTTCCACTTTACTTTAACCCGTTTGGATTTTTGCCACCATCCTTCTATTTATCCATCTGGTATTGGACAAAATCCTTATTAAGTTTCTTTTTTCCTCATGAACAACTTCCTATTCTTTTTGTCCTTCTAAAATCTCAACTTCCACAACTTTCTTGCATCTTTCTTTTACAACATTTTACAATTTGCTCAAATCACCTTCAATATTCCTGAACCTTCTTGTCTTGTTCTCTTCCATCAATACATTTACATCTGGGACAGGACTTCCTCCATTATTCTTTATTCCATTCTTTTTAAATAGCATTTCCATGCCTATACCTTTTAGTTTTTCCTCACTGTTCTACATATTAATTTCTTCTTGTCTGTCTCCTTTTGCAGGATCTATATCTTAAAACAGCAATACTCTGCAGGCTTTGATATCTAGTTACATTAAAACCTACAAGTAGAGGAGAATTATTTTCTCACAGTCATAGAAAGTTTCCTGATTAGGGAAAGGGAGGAGGGAGGCATGGTTTAGGTGTGTTGGGGGCTCTAGGTGGACTTTGGGGTTTATCATAAATAAGAAAGGGCATTCCTAAAGGTGTGAAGGAGGAAGGAAGGGTTGTATCTTATTGGAAAAAAGTTCCTAGAGGTTGTGGGAAGAATTTATTGTGATTTTGTTGCCTAGGATTGGCATAAATATCTCCTTTGCTAGGGAAGTAGAGGCCATGAGTGCCTTTAAGCAGGTGGTGCATCCACACACGGTGGAGTCTAATTATTTAAAGAGATAGGTCATGTGTTGGAGAGCGGGACCTTGTTGTTGTCCCAGTGGTTGCAGAGCAAAATTGCTTTTCTTGGTGGTATATAAGATAAAGGGTTTGTTTGGATTTGGGAGTCCCAGAGAAGAAGCTTTTATAAGGGCCTGCTGGCGGGTCTTGAAATGGGTCTGGTGGGGTATATGGGTTTATAGGTTCCCCTCATGTGGTCTGATATAGCAGTTGGCTAGAAAGGCAAAATTTGGAACCCAGTTTCTAAGGAAACCAGCTACTCTTAGGAAGGAGAGGATTTCACCTTTTGTAGAGGGTGAGGTTGGCTGTTTGATGAATGATTTTCAGCTTGGTGTAATGGTTTGGGAGTTGGAGGTGAACATGATTCTTAAGTAAGTGACTTGAGGCTGTACCAATTATGCTTTGGACTTGGAGACTCTATAGTCTTTGTGTACCAGGAAATTGAATAGAAATATTTTGTCTGCCCAGGAAGTTTGGGTCATTGGGAAGCCTAGGAGGAGGTCCTCTACATGTTATAGGATTAGGGATTGAGGGGAAAGAGAAAAAGTGATTAAGTATGGCCTGGCCAAAAGGATGTGGAGAATCTTGAAAAACTTGGGGTAGGACAGTCCAGGCCGGTTGAGCAGATTGACGGATGGCTGGGTCTATCCAGGTAAAGGCAAAGAGGTTTTGGGAGTCTGAGTGGAGGGGTAGGGAAGAAAGCATCCTTGATATCCTGGACCAAAAAATGTGAGGTTTGGGGAGATATTTGTGATAGTAGGGTATAGGGGTTTGGGACTACTGGATATAGTGGCTGGACTGCTATGTTAATTGTTCATAAATCCTGAACTAATCTATATTTTCCTGAGGTTTATTCATGGGCATCATGGTGGTATTGTATGGGGAGCAGGCATGATGAAGGGGTCCATTTTGGAGGAGTTTAGTGATGATGGGCTTTAGTCCTTATAGATGGGCAGGTTTTAGAGGGCATTGGGGCATGGTGGGGAAATGAGTAGGATCTTTTAGTTGTGTTTATATGGAGATGTTGTAGGCAATTGAGGAGGTTTAAGTTTGCCAGATTATGGGGTTTATTTGGGCAAGAAAGGATTTCTCTGAGAAGCCTAGAGGACAGTCTATGGGGAAGGGGGAGGCTGGGTATGGATTTGAGGGCAGAGGAGGAGAGCAATGGCTGGTGATCAGATGATGAAATCTCTTAGGTATATAGTTGCCCCTAGAGCTTGTAAGAGGTCTCTCTCAAGTAAGGGAACCAGATACTGGAATGATTGGGAATGAATGTTTGAAAATTGTGTTTTGGAATTGGCAAATGAGTGGAGGGGTTTTTCTCCAACTCCCATGATTTGAATTTGAGAAGGTACATTTTTACCCAGATACCTGGTGAGAGATGAATAGGTGGCCCAAAAATCAAGTGAAAAGGAAATGGATTTACCAGTCACAACGAGATATATCTGAGGCTCCTGTGGTGATACGGTGATGGGGCATGTTAATCCTCTGTAGCCAGTCCCAGGAGATCAGGTAGAGGGCAGCTCTGGGTGGATGCAGACATATCTTGAGAGTTCTATGGGAAGTCCATCTTCCAGTGGCCCTTTTTGTCCATATTGAGGACATCACCAAGTTGAAGGTCTGGGGTTAGGGCATTGCTTAGCCCAGTGGCCTGTGGTCCCACATTGGTAGTATGGCCCAGGTAGCCTTTTTTCCTTGTATTTGATTACCCATTAAGGCAGAGGCCAATAGTTGGTATTTTGCCTTATCTCTTATCTGTTTATCTAGTTTTCTTTGTTCCTCTTTGCTTTTGAAAACCTGAAAGACTGCTGATATAGGAGTTCTGGTAAGGTCCTGGGGACCATCCTCAAAAATTTTAAGTTTCGCTTTGCTGTCCGGTATCAATTGTGAGGTAAGACTTGTTCAGAAAGACGTGAGATTCAGTAGGTTCAGAGATTAAATGGATATGAGCTTGAAGTGCTTCAGTTGATCCAGCCATAAATTGGGCTAGGTTTTCTGTTAGTTCTTGTAAACCTCCTTTAGCTTGTCATAGTTACTATTGTAATGGAAGCCTTTTCTATGCTATGAGTTCTGTGTTCCTAATCTAAAGGGTTAGGTTGGTTTTGCCAGTGTGGGTCAGAAGTAGGAAGAGCCTTATTTCCTGGGAGGCTTTAGGCATTTATGAGGTGTAAATAATCTACCTGTACGTGCCCTGCCTGCAAGACTCTCTCCCTCTCCTCAGGTAAGAGGGTGGTATTTAGAATTATAAAGATGTCTTGGTAAGTTAGGTCATAGGACGGGGTAAGTATTTTGAATTCCTTGATATAATTAGAGTGTCAGGTTGAGAAGGGCCCTAGCTTTGTAGAGTTTTTGATAGATCTGACATGGGAAATGGGACATGTACCGTGATGGGCCCTTCAACGCCTGCTACCTCATGGAGAGGTAACATAGTCATTGGAACTTTGGGACTATGTTACCTCTCCATGGGTGTGGGTGGCAGGGGTGGTTGGAGGAGAAGTGAGACAAGACTGGGTTGTTGAATCCAGAGGTGGGGCAGTGGGAAGGATTTGCTCAGAGATCAGTGAGGAGGAAGTAGCGAGGAGGCTGTGGGCTTGTGAGAGGCAGAGGCAGAAGAGTTGCACGTGGGAGGGTTCAAAGGAGAAAACAGGGTAGATTTGTAAGAAGGTGTCTTAGATTGGGTAGGGGGCCCAGGGTTGTGGGCGACAAGAATGTTGTAGCTTGTGCAGGATTCACAGTGAGAGGGGTAGTCCCAAAGAGAAAGGCCTAAAGATATGGAATCTTGCTCCATTTTCCTTTATGGTGGTGAGAATCACACAAATCCGTTAATGTATTGGAATGTTTCCATTTTCTGGCGAAGCAGAAATGTTTCCATTTTCTGGCCAGACTGAATCAGTTCCCAGTCTGTATTGGGTTCAAATGAAATTAAAAAATTGGACAAGTTTTTTTGTTTGTTTGTTTTTTGTTTGGTTTAATTTCAGATTGGAGACTTAAAGGCTTAAGGTTGGCTAGTAAACAATGTAAAAATATATCTTTTTTGGGGGGATGATGGTTTTCCTGCCATCTTAGGGGGAAGGGAGGTGAGTCTGGATGAGTGGGGGTGACCAAAGGATGGGGCACCCCCAATTCCTCAGGTACCAGAGGTCCCTAGGACCAAAAAGGTCACAGGTCAGGCCTGGAGCTGGGACTGGAGAAATGAAAGGCCATCCAAGACTGGAAGGGAACGAATGGGAGCAAGAGTGCCAGAGCTTGGGGGGTAAAAGTGAATAGTCACCAGTCAGATGGCAGCGTGTTTCCTGTGGAGGTCAAAGTTTGCAAGGAAATTCAGTCATGTCCATGTTGGAGGTAGTCAGGACACCATAAGGTGCAGCCTCACCAATCCCGGATTACAGCACCAGAATGACAGAGAAAATCTGGTGGTGGAAGTCCACAGACACAAAAGAACATTCTGAGGTGCCAAGGAGAAAGTTTATTTGAAAGCAAGTGAGAGGTGGGAACTCGCTTGCTCAGGCAGCACTGCCCCTGAGGGGGCAGCTGCCCTGTATTGAGCGAGGCTGGAGGTTTTGCAGGGCTGACAGGACCTTCATGGGAAGCACAGGTGGGAGAAGTTTTCCTTTTGAAAAAAGTGGGGTTGTATGTTTTTGGACAATTGGTATCTGGGTCTTGGTATCAGCAACAATCTGACCTTGGAGGCCAGTTTGTTTGCAAAGTCTGGCCACCTGGTCTTTGGTATTTGGGACATTCTGACCTTGGGGCCTTATCAGGGGGTCCTTTGTTCTCAGGCAGGAATTAAAAATAATTTTGGAAAAATAACAATTCATCGTCCACCTCTAAATTTAGGTAGTAATAAGCAAAAAGCCCCATGTGGTGGTGCATGCATGTAACCCCAGGCACTGGGGAGGCTGAGGCAAGAGAATCAACGCAATTTCGAGACCAACGTGGGCTATACAGCAAGACTTTGTCTAAAAAAATAGTAAAACTCAAATGGCTGACAGATTTTTGAAATATGAAACTATACTTATGTTTGTTAATTGGGGTATTAAGATGTATGAAATGCTGCTTCCTATGTGCTATGGTTTGAATGTAGCAGCCCCTCCAAAGTTAATGTTCAGATTGAATCCACCTGTGGTGATGTTCAAAGGTGGGGCCTTTTGGGAGGTGATTAAGTCACATGGGCTCTGCCCTCATGGTTATATTAATGCCTCACCAAGGCTTTGGCAGGAGCTCTCTTTTGCTCATATCCTTCTGTCGTATGAGGATGCAAGCAGGGAGAAGCTTTCACCAGATGGACAGCTGGTAGGTGACTTATCTTGATATTCCCAGCCCCTAGAACTGTGAGAACTAGCTTTCTATCGTTTATAAGCTGCTTGTTGTTAGGTGCCGTTGAGTCAGTATCCGACTCATAGTGACCCTCATGGCTGAGTGCTTCGGGATTGCCTTGGGAGTGGATTGCCAGGCCCTTCTCCCATTTTTGTGGTGCTGGGAATTGAACTCGGGGCCTCAGAGACTGCAGCACAGCGCTCTACCCACTGAGCTAAATCCTAGCCCATAAGCTACTTAGTGTCAGGCTTTTTGGTATGGCAGCACAAACAGACCATGACACTGTGGTCCTAGCTGATCTGGGTTAAACTTTCAAGTGGCCAAATCTACTTGAATTTCTTATGTATAATATTACCCTCAAAGTATAAAACATCTTTCTCTCAAACATACACACTTTTTTTTTTTCCTGAGACAGGCTCTTGCTATGTAGTCCAGACTAGCCTTGAATTTGTAATTCTCCTTCCTCAACTTCCAAGTGCTGGGATTATAAGTGTGTGTCACCATGCCCAGGGACATAGGGGGTGATAGGCAGGGAGAAAGGAAATAATGAGGCCCTCAGCAGCCATGTGCTTCTCAGCCATCTTTTGAGATATGAATATCAATGTGAGCTTCCTACTAGATGAAATGGTCAATACCTCCCTGAAAATAGTGTGGTTACTAGGAGATAATAGTTCCTTACAAATGACCTGGTCTATAACCTGTAGTACCCTTATAAATGGTACTGTCTATAACTAGTAACTCACTTTACATGTAAAGGCAACTGGTAGGCCACAGGTGCCTCCATTTTTGGGCTAGAAAGGGGGGTTCCCATTTGAGGCAAGACTCCTGTAATAAACAGAAAAACCTGTTTTATGGTCAGCCCAATCTGAAGGATGAGAAAATCTGACACACCTGAAGACAAGATCAAAAAGAAGGGAGGAATATCTATCTCCTTAATGGAATAGAGACTTAAAAATGCCAAAAGTTCCACTCCTGATGCAGTGTCCACAGCCATCTCAGTTGCATGCAGAGTCTGCAGAGTCCACAGTGTTCAGTTTGTAATATCCAGAGATGTTCGCAGTGCCCAGTCACCTGCAATTCTCAACAGTGGCCACAGTTCTCAGCAACTTCCAGAGCAATCTGGAGTTACCTGCAGATGTCCACAGTTCTACAGAGATGTTGGGAGCTGCCTGCAGCCTCATTGCTGGAGCCATGCTCTTTCTGCCCTCTAACTCAGAAGTGTAGATGCAGCTATTCCCCGGACTTCACTGCTGGACCTGCACGCTTTCTGATCTCTGTTAGAAAGCATAACTTTCTCTTTTCCATCTTCCCCACACCCTTCTATATCTCCAGGCAACTTGCCCCGGCACTCTCTTCTCTTCTGATTCTAAGTAAACATCCTTGAAGTTCCTTTCTGGTTCACTTATAAATTCTTTTTATTAATGAGACCAAGGCCCCACAGAAGCACCCCTGCTGCCAGTTGGTAACAAGCAGACATATTTTAAATTCTCTAGTGATTAAGACTTATGTTTATCGGTGCTGTCAAAGTATTCAGTATTAACAAATAGAAGCAATTGAGCTTAATGGTTCATCTCTTTAGGAATGAGGAGCCCCAACTTCTTGGGAAGTCTGAACATTCAGGGTTGAAGTGTTAATTGAAATTTTTGAATAATTATAGAATGAGATTTTACAAGTAGATTTCTATATAGTTTAGATATACTTCGTAATTTTTTAGGGAACAAGTCACCTAAGTCAGGTGGGAGGATTCCCCTGCTGTCATTCTTTTTTTTTTTCTTTTCCCAAGGCTAATGGTTGTTTAAGTGATCTGAGTTAGTGTGCAGTGACCAGGAACACAGAGAGTTATTTGACCTTATAGAATAAGGAAGTAGGAGGCAGGAGAGGTAGATGGGGTTCTTAGCAGCCTACCGAGCCTGGAACTAGGAAACCATCTTGGTTTCATATAGGTGCTGATGACTTATGTATAATGTAGAAGCTTGTGATGCCCAGAGAGTTGGCTGTCTGAGGCAGGTGAGTCAGAGGTGGAAGCCTGTGCAGGGAGACAGACCTCAGAGAGAGATAGAGATAAATATACCATGATACTTGTGCTTACTGTAATCTGGTTTTTGGATGGGGCTATGTTCAGTTATATTAGGGAAACTGAGGCTCATAGATAGTATGCATTTCTGTATTTTGAATGAGGGTGACTGTAATAATTCTAAGCATCACTTTTTAAGTTGCCCTATAGGAAAGTATCACTGGCATTTATTAGAGGGCATAGTCATCTGTAATTTTTCCATGCAGGAAAAAATGATTCTGGGTAGATGGAATTTTGCCGGTGAGACAGCTTGGTTCTGACCAGCCATTTCTTTTGAACGAGTTTATGATGGTTCCACAATGGGCCTTTGAAAATTAAAGAGGTACTTGTTGTTGTTGTTGTTAGGTGCCGTCGAGTCGGTATCCGACTCATAGCAACCCTCTGTACAACAGGGGAAACACTATTGTCAGTGCTTCTCTGCCGTTCATAGGGTTTTCAATGGCGGATTGATTTTTGGGAGGGGGTTGCCAGGTCCTTCTCCCAAGCCTACAACTTCTGGTGTTCCCAGGCGGTCTCCCATCCAGGTACTAACCAGGCCCAACCCTGCTTAGCTTCCAAGATCTGAAGGGATCGAATGCCACAGGGCTACGGCTACAGGCTAAAGAGGTACTTAGAGGTGCTATTTTCCTTTGGATAGGTTTGTAAAATAATAACATTTTTATTTTCTAGGATGTTTCTTTATTAAGATGTCAGGGGCTTAGAATCTTAAATTAGTGTTGACATCAGGTGCCCTGGTCATCATTCCAGTCTTGGGAAGTACTAGAGTTTGGGTTTTGGAGTTTGACTTTAAAGAGTATTGGTGAAACAGTCGGGAACATCCAATTTAAAGCTTAGAGGGATGAGTCTCCCTCTAACTATATGACTGATGGGCTAGAACTACTCAGTGTGCTTTAGACGTAAATTCGTACAGTAGTTAATATTTACCTAGTTAATATTTAATATTACTATGTACTAAGAGTTATGCTAATATGGTCAGATACATAAAGTCTCTAGGGTGTAGTTTATTCAAAAATATGGCTAGGAAACAAAGTTGAGGTTAGGGCATGGGTCTGACTCTAAAACTCATCACAACACTCAGCTAACAAGTTTTCTGCAACTCTTTTGCAGTCTCCTAGTCATCTGTTGCTAGTCCCTCCTGAGAAGTGATGCTAGAAATAGAGAAAAAATACTCTTTTTCTTTTTCTTTTTTTCTTTTTTTCCTGGAAAAGCCCAAACAAAGAGTAAAAAGAGTAACAAGGGAGTGGAGGTCAGGTCAAGAAGTGCTGGACAGCAGATACATACTGGGGATGTTCGGCAGCCCATCTTGAATTTTGAAGTGGCATTTTGTGGGTCTTCTCTTGCTGCCCTGGCTTTCAGGCTTGTTGTTTTCTGTGACTTGACTTTGGCAGCTGATGAAGCCCAGTATCCACAATGGAAATTAAGTACAAGAGCATGGAGACAGATGTTTCTTTTTGCCTTGAAGGAAGATAAATATGTAGCTTCATGGACCAAAAATAGTTTAATAGACCCCAAATCTATTTACTGGATTCTTCAAAGGGTAAACATATGGATGCTCCGCACCCCCTACAAATAGATCTTGTATATCTAAAGCCTTGCTTGTGCTTGTCATTAATTGTAGTTGACAGCTGCTGCCTTTCCCAGTCCTGCTAAGTGGCAAGTGCAGTGGCCCTTTAACCTGAAATTTCTATTGGTCCGTGGCCTAGAGTCAGATTTGACCTTGGCAATTAGGAAATTGGGAAGCAGTCTTGCCATAAGGCATCTTGTCATTTTGGAGTAAGCAGGGTATATGTGAGTCTCAGGCCTCAGGTTTTTTCTGTCTGCCCCACCTCCTGTCCATTTACGAGGCTTGTCTCTGGGTTTTTCCCCAGTGCTCTGCTGGGGCTGACATTGCCTAAATCCTGGAGGGTCTGGACCTGTCTACTGTACTCTCAAATCTTTGTTAGGTCTACTCTAAAGTTTACAAAGTCAGCTGGGAATAGTATTTCTCTACCATTCAGACTCTGCCTCATTCCACCCAGCAGATCAAACCCCTGTGAGCTTTGAGCTTGGTTTGTGAGATGGCTTTGAGGCCTGTGATTTGGAGTACTGGACACTTTTGACCTGAGTGGTGAACTCAGTTATTTGATTCATTTTCCTTTGTGTGTGTTCTTGTCCTTCTCTTTTTTTGCATTTATTGTCCCCCCTCCGGTCTTTACACAAATAATTTTAAACATAGGCAATTTGTTCATCAGCTGTGTTTGAGAATTCTGCTTTCTGTGTGTCAGGGAAGGTGCTAAGTTCTGACGGATCAAAGGTGAACAGAAAACCTACAGTCTAAGTCAGCATTGAAAGTCCTGAATACAGAATTAAGAGTTGTTGTTGTTGAATTTAGTAAAAACAAGTGTGTGTGTGTGTGTGTGTGTGTGTGTGTGTATCCTGCAGTCATAGCACTGTGGCATCCAATCCCATCAGATCTCAGAAGCTAAGCAGGGTCAGGCTTGGTTAGTCCTTGGATGGGAGACTACCTGGGAACACCAGGTGCTATAGGCTTGGGAAAAGGACCCAGCAACCCACTCCCCCAAATCAATCCGCCATTGAAAACTGTATGAGTAGCAGAGAAGCACTGACAATAGTGTGTTGCCTGTGTTAAATAGGGTCACTATGAGTTGGACACTGACTTGAGGACACCTAACAACAACATATATATATATATATATATATATATATATATATATATATATATATGATGTGAGGAGAGGCATTTAATTCAGAAAACATTACAATATAAGGAGAAATTTTTGGATATTAAAGGATGGGATGGACATAATCTAAAGGAGACTCCAGCAGAGAGCAAGTATGAGCAAAGACTTGGAAGTAAAAATAGAATTTTGTATGTAAGGGATTATAAGTACTTTTGTTAGCGATTAAAGATGAATCAGGGAAGAATGAGGAATGAATGCAGAAGAGTAGACAGGGGCCACATTATGGACAGCTGGATTTTTATTTATTTTTTTCTGTTTTGTTTTTTGAGAGAGGGTCCTTCTGTATAGCTCAGGTTGGCCTGGAACTCCCTATGTAGACCAGGCTGGCCTCAAACTCGTGGAGATTCTCCTGCCTCAGCCTCCCAAGTGCTGGGATTATAGGTATGCACCACCATGCCTAGCTAAGAGCTTGATAAGTGCGATGATCAATTTTTTCCAAACTCAGGCAATTTTGAGATTGAAAGAAGGCCCATTGATAATTATTCCTGGATAAAAATTAAACTAGGACATCAGAAAAACTGGGACACATCCTCACTTTTTTTTCTAAAACAGGTGAAGAACCTCAGAATTGATGTCCTGGACAATGGTGATTTATTGAAGAGCTTTGAGTTGCAGCTGCTTAGAATCCGCATCCTTTTCTGCTTATGGAGGTAAGTGCTCTCTCTACTGCACCCAGGCCACTGCTGCTGGTCCCTGGAGCAGAGTTCCAAGCAGACCATTGCTGGGCCTGTACTCTCCTTGCTGTGTTCTGAGCCTGGCTCTATGGGCTGCTCCTTGATTTTTCTGACTTCTCCCCATTCGTCCCTTCTTACTCATAAAGTAAGCCAGAGTTGGTGTCTGTTTTGTACAATTGAGAGCTTTTGTTTAACATGAAACCACAGTTCAGGCTAATTTTGGTTGGATCACTTGGCACCTGTGCTAAGAATGGAAATGAGAGGGGCAGTTGAACACCCTGCCATCCTGGGGTAGAATGGTCCTTCTGCCATGTTCTGAGAGGAGCTGTTGAGACTCCTTGCAATCATGTTTCTCACTGAGAAAAGGTTCAAACCTACAAAAAATTAGGTGCAGGCTTGGGTGCAGGTTCAACCCGTTAAAATATAGAGTGTTTGGGTTCAGTTCAAGTTCAGGTTTAAATCCTGTGTGTAGATAAAAGGATTTTAAACCAAGCCAGAACCCAGACTTAAACCTGTTCTGGTTCAAGTATGTTTAAAATTTTTTCCTAAACCGAAACCTGTTCTTGAATCCAGTGAAAAATTGGGTTTGGGTTCAGCTTTTGATTTTTTTCTTTTGTATGATTAGCTATTTAAAAATTGAAAAAAGATGAAAAAATATTCATCTAGCTACACATAAGATTAAAATTTTAAAACTGAATCCAAACTGAATCTGAAGCTAAGTTTTAATATATTCAACCCACACCTGAAACTGAACTCAATTTTTTGTGAGTTTGAGTCTCTAGAAGAAAGAGAACAAGGTTCTCCACTAACATCCATCCTAGCGGCTTTGAGCAATCACAAAGAATGACCGTGGTCTGCAGGTCACCCCAGCTGGTCTTACACTGCTGCTGTGTGGACCCTTGACAGCCCAGAGCAAGGAGTCTGGTAGAAGACTAGGGAGATGTTTGGCTTGAACTTTTCAAAGCTCAAATTATCCTGGCCATAAAGAAAAGCCATAACATCCCTGCAGCCTCCAGGGCTTCTCCTTATGTGAGTAGTAAATTCTCTTCAAGAAAGGATGGAGAGTGGCATTGTTGTTGTTAGATGCTGTCAAGTTGGATCTGATTCATAGCGATCCTCATAGGCTTTTCCATGGCTGATTGTTTTTGGGATTGCTTTGGGAGTGGATTGCCACATTCTTCTCCTGTCTTTGTCGTGCTGGGGATTGAATGAGGGTCCTCAGAGAGTCGGGAGCAGCACTCTCGTAACTAACCTAAACCCCAGCCCAGAGAGCTGCATTGTTATTGTTGTTGTTTTTAGGTGCCATTGAGTCATGTCTGGCTCTTAGCTACCCTCATAGGGTTTTCAATGGCTGATTGTTTCGGGATTGCCTTGGGAGTGCGTTGCCACACCTTTCTCCCTTTTTGTGGTGCTGGGGATTGAACTCAGGTCCTCAGAGTATAGTGTGGCTCTCTACCAACTCAGCTAAACCCCAGCCTGAGAGCTGCATTCAGTAAGTATAAATATACCATTTTGGTCCTTTAAAGATTTAGCTTAACAAAACTCCATGTATGTTTTCTTAACTTGCCTTAATTAGGAGAGTCACTGAGGCTGTGCTTCACATAGTTTTCTTTGTGGTTTGCGTGTTCCCTTTGTAATCCATTAAATTTTATGGCATTAGTGGGAATTTGAAGCACCAGATTTAATCAATAGTCATTTCCCCTGCATCAGCACTTTTGCACAGTACTCTGTATATTAAGCAGTATTTTGGTGCACTATCTGACCTTTACCTCTTACACTGTACTTCCTAATTACAACTTCTCTTGTTTTGCCATGATATATATCTAAGGTCAAAGGCTATTAACAATGCTTGTGCATTCTTCCCAAAAGATCACAAAAAATATCCTAATGTATGGAAATTAGGATTGTACATGTATTTGGATTTGGGCAGAATTAGGGCTGGTAGTTAGCATTTTCTGATGAAACCTAACCTTAAAAAAAATCTTTTTTTTTGAAATCTTTAATCATCTTGAAAATGCTATTTAGATTCTGGCTAACCCCTGCGTGCAATTGAAGCTGAGGACAGGCTAGGCCATCAGTTTGGAGGAAAATCATTTAATTTATCTGCACACCCATGTTTTTCTTCCTGAAAAGCTATGCTGATAATCTGTACTCTGACAACCTGTCTTTTGATGATGGAGACCTAATCTTAAACGACCCACTTACTGTTTGCTCTCATGGAGGAGTTCCTTGTTGTGCATCAGTAGAACTGTGTCTGAGAGGATATTAAGCTCATTTGTGTGGACTTTGTCACGTCTCTGAGTTAAATGGGAAACGCAATGGATTTTGCAACTGATAGGCTTTGTTTTGTTTTCTAGAGCAACTTCTCAGTCTGAGTCATATCTGGGAGTCTGATAGTTACCTTATTTTCACCCCGAAGTGAGACTTTTTCTATGGATGTGCTTCAAATCTCCTTCAGGCCAGTGTGTGAGCTGCAGTAATAGCCTTCCTGGTAATATCTGTGCCTCCATCTCTCCTTCCAACTCCATGGCACCTAACAACATCTCTTCTTTCTCTGACTTTGGTTCCTATTTTTGTTTCCAAGACCAACATGGTCCTTTCCTAATGACATTCCTTCTTCCAAGAGAAATTCTTTCCAAACCAGGACTCTCACTGACCTTCCTTTGCCTCAGTACTTCAGTACTGTTTGTCTCATTTGGTCCTGAAACCTTGGCAGCCAGGATGGAGAATAACTCAGTTCACTAGGAAAATTCTTCTTGCTTCCCTTCCTGCCCTGTGGCTCCAGCATCTTAGCCAGTATATTTCCTCTGGGCAGTTTTCTTGCTCACAACTTTGGACATTTACCCCCTGGCCTGGAATCAGGGCACTCATTAGGAACAAAAATTTTTGGGAAGTGGGAGGGGCAAGACCAGCTATGTGACTTTAAGCAGGTTCTCTAACATCTTTAAGCCAGGAGTCTATATGCTAAAATAGGGATAATATAAGTAGGTTGTTTCACTTAGATCACTCCATTCTTCAGCAGTAGTTTATCTGAGGTTTCACCCACATGTAAGTGAATAGGTTAGCTTTCTACAGTTTCTTGCATGCTGACAAAAGACACAAAATTCCTGGGTCAGAGATAAAAGACTTTATTATTACTCACAGCAACCAAGGACCAGAAATTACACTGAACTCCTCTTCCCATAAGGCAAACTGAGGGCCAGGTGATGCCTATATATGCAGTGGTTTGACTGCAGAGAGAATTTCTGATCTTAGGAAACCCTATTTTTTTTTTAATAATGGAAAGTAAGTAAACCTTTTTTATTCTGGAAGAATAAAGTTGTCAGCTATGAGCCAGGTGTGGTGGCGCACGCCTGTAATCCCAGCAGCTTGGGAGGCGGAGGCGGGAGGATCACAATTTCTAGACCAGAGGTAGTCTTTGTAACTTAGCGACCCTGTCTCTAAAAGTAAAAATTGGGCTGGGGGTGCAGCTCAGTGGTCTAGCACTTGCAGAGGATGCAGGCGCGAGGCCCTGGGTTCAACCCCCAGTACCGCAAAAAAAAAAAAGTTGTCAGCTATACAAACATCATTGAAAGCAAAACCAAAACAAAAACCCAGATCAAATGTAGCCAGAGTCTCTATTTGGAAGATGTACAGGAATGCGAGAGACCTAGTTAATAAGCTCCCTGAGTTTTAGATATTTCTGTGGGTAATATGACTTCATGTAATTCCTTGCATGTAGTAAGTACAGTAAGATGGTAGTTATTAAGAGCTGGACCTTTACTTGACAATTACAGAACTCAATTTTGCCAGTGGCAATTTCATGTATACTCAGAACCCACCTCAGAATCTGAAGCACAGTAAACATTCAACATATATTACTGGTTGTTGTTGTTGTTGTTGATGTTATTAGGTGCCATTGAGTTGGTGTCTGACTCAGTAACCCTACGGACAACAGACAAAACACTATTGTCAGTGATTCTCTGCTCTTCATAGGGTTTTCAATGGCTGATTATTTTTTGTGAGTGGGTTGCTAGGTCCTCCTCACAAGCCTCCAGGGCCTGGTGTTCCCAGGTGGTTTCCCATCCTGACCCTGGTTAGCTCCCAAGATCTGATGGGATCAGACACCACAGTCGTACGGCTGCAGATGTTATTGTTAAGTGCTGTCAAGTGGAGTCCAACTCACAGCAACCCTCATAGGGTTTTCAATGGCTGATGGTTTGGGGATTGCTTTGGAGTGGATTGCCACGTCCTTTTTCTGTATATATCACTGAAGGAATAAATAATTCATTATTTCAAACTGACAACACTGTGAAAATTGTGCTATCCAAATGTAAAATCAGGTTGCAAATCATATATCTTTTTCTTCTTTCCCTTCTATTGTACGTATTTTTTCCAGAATATTTTGCATAAACTAGGCTCTTCAGAAAAAATATCTGAAAGATGAATAGCCAAGTAAATAAAATACATAGGCAATCCTCAAATTTTAATTATAGCAGTGACTTATACTCCTTTCCCACCATATAGAGTGTAAAGCAGATGAAAAGGTGAAGTGATTAGTATTTAAAATTTCTCTCCACATTCTAGTGTAGGTCCTATGAAATGGTGAGATGTATTCTGCAACATGCTCTTGTGAAAGCTCTGAGAACATTAAATTGGCTAAAAAAGTAAACAGCAAGAGAGGAGAATTAAAAATATAAATAACACTAACTGGCTAAACAGCTCTAGAATAAATTGAAAGTTGATGTAAGCTCAGGAATTGAACTCCTGTTTTTCCCATGGCAATTTCCCAAAATTCATGTGCATTTCACAATGAAAAATGTCCACCAAATCACCACTAGGCATAAATCTGCTTAACTTCTGAAATTAAAATCTCTAAGGAAAACGCAGGAGTCACATTATACCAATGACTCAAGCCTGGTCACAGTTTCCCATTGTGTGTATAGAAAGAAGGATCCATTTGGTGAGGGTCAATGAGGAGTCAGGGCTGGTGGTGGTTTGGGGGTGGAATGAGGAGGTCAGGAGCCGGGTGGGAATGGGAGGGGAAGGCTCTAGGGATGTTTCTTTGCACAGGCCTTCCTGTGTCCTGGGAAGGTCTTTGTTTCTAGATGCTACAGACTCCCTTAACTGAAAATCAGAGAGGACCTGCTGTGTGCTTTCAGGACATGGAAATACAGGTGGTCAGGCATAGCTTGGAAGGTCAGATGGATGTTATTGCCCAGATTTGGTATTCATAAGGCCATAATACTGGGCTGCTATCTGTCAGTTTTGTTAGATTTTTGGGAGGAGGGTCTCTAAGGTAAGTAATGAATAAAAAAGTAATAATGTGCTGTGTACCACCTGCTGTTCTTTAAACTGTAGTTAAATTTCCCCTGATAATTTCTTTTCCATTAATCCTTTTCTTCTCTGTTAGGAAATCTTTGGAAAATTGCTGACTTGGCAGCTGAAAATATTTTGTTGGCAAGCCCTTTGAAATTGTAATTGTATTAAACTGCCTTTTTTCTTATCTCTGCCTTTGAATAACTTTTTTTTTTGTTGGAGAATGAAGAATAAAATAAATGTTGTGTCTTTATCCTCCACACATCATTTTGGAGACCAGAGAAATTCTCCATTGTGAGAGACTTTAGACTTAAATCAACAGCACGTCAGGAGGCATTAGCTGAGACACAATATTGCATGTGTATGCGGATGGTCTGGTGTCTCAGCTGGTCATCAGGCATAAATGAGCTGCCAGCAAACCATGTTCCAGAACCAGGAGTTCTTAATTCCTGATACCCCACCCTCAGGCACTGAGGCTCCAAGGACACAAATTCAATATGCCAATTTTGGTAACACTTTGCTTTCTGACCTCAGCTTATCAAGCAATACAGTACTGAATGTTCAATATTTGTGGAGCCACCATTTCAAAACTGATTTTTAAGGCAATGTTTAGTTGTGTTTCTTTTTGCCTCCTCTGGGAATTCGGGGTTAGGAAGAACAGCATATTTCTCCTGGTGTCTCTCTGGGATAAATAAAGAGAAAATAGGAGGCCATTTGCTATTTGGCCTCCAGGTCTCTCCCAGGCATCCAGACTCATTTTCTTCCTCCTCTCCAGGGCTTATGCTTGGCCTTGAGATCCATGAGCAGAGAATCACAGAATCACAGAATTGGAGAGCTGCAAATAGCCTGCCCTCATTTGTAAGTCATTCCTGATTCAGGCCAAGGGCTTTGGCTCTTGGTAGGCCCATAGAAATGACTCTGGTGTTTTCTCAGCCTGAGGCTCAGTGTCCTACAGAGAAGTGATTTTTCTATCCTGCAGCCTGTGCTTGATGGGAGACCTTACTAAGTGGTGGCAGAGCAAAAGCCTGAGGAAAACCCAACAGAGCTTACGTTTGTTAGAAAATACTGAATTGCTAAGTGCTAAATGAGATTTCTTCCATTTCTTGCTCTCTAGATGACAGGAAACAAATCTACCCTCTAATAGCTCATGGAATTAGTATTAGGGGTTGGAATAAGGGAGACTGTCAGGGAGTAGGGGTCCTACCCTGAGGCTGTGGGAGCCTAAGGCATATCACAAGAAAGGATGGTGGAAGTTTTTCATTCTACCTGATGTTCCTGTGTGGTAGTTGTTGTTTGTTGTTGTTGTTAGGTGCCATCGAGTCGGTATCCGACTCATAGCGACCCTCAGAGGGTTTTCAATGGCTGACTGTTTTGGGATTGCCTTGGGAGTGGATTGCCAGGTCCTTCTCCCATTTTTGCGGTACTGGGAATTGAACTCAGGACCTCAGAGACTGCAACGCAGCGCTCCACCCACTGAGCTAAATCCTAGCCCGTGCAGTAGATACTTACCTAAAATAATGCTGGGGAGGGCTTGGGTTCCTATCAGCATTGCTGTTTTCAGTTGGGTAGCGTTGGGCAAGTTATTTAATTCTCTGCTTAGTTTCTTCATCTAGAAGAAGAAAATCATCCTCTGCAAGGTCATTTAAACATAAAATGAATGTTTACATAATTCTTGACCTCTGCAGGAATGCTCAGTTAATGTCTCCACCCTTTTCCTGCTCTTGCCTAGAGACAGTCAAATTAGTTATGTAAGACTGATTCCCAGAAGACCCATTCTTTACTTTTTTTAGAATGAGACACCAGCATGGTTGCTCTGAATTTCATAAGAAATGCTAGGTAGGTAGTGCACATCTGTAATCTTAGCACTTGGGAGGATGAGGCAGGAGGATTACGACGACAAAACAAAACAAAAAACAACAAAAGGAAGGAAGGAAGAAATGCTAGCTAGCTTCAGTTGTAAATTGCCAGTTGTTTCAAGTCCTCTATATTTGTCTCAAATACCATATTCTCTGTTCTAATCCTCACCCTTTCAACAGTTTTAGAGAGCTATAAAATCAGATGCAGGTTAGAATCCATGCAGATTGGATTTGCAGCCAAGAGAGCTCTTCTCTTGCATGAATCCAGTCCACATGTGACTCTAATCTACATTTGATTTTGTAGCCCTCTAAAAATGTTGAAAGGGTGAGGATTGGAATGGAGACTATATAGTAGACTGGGGGTAGGTTCTTGGGAATGGGGAGTTACCTCAGGATTGAGGGGAGGGAGTGAGACCTTTATCAATTATATAAAGTCAGAGCAGAGGATACAAGGATGCATGGAGAATAGACCCACCTTAGTGCATGCACCTATTTAAGATTTTGGTGGCCAATACAGGAAAAGGCAAGAACTATTGAGAACAATTGGGAAAAAGGTGGTTTATCCTTTTTTTTTTTTGGTATATATTAGTCTGTTTTCCATTGCTATAGCAAAATATGAGCCTGGATACCTTTCATTATAGAGCAGTTTCTTTAGCACAGAATTTTGGAGGCAGAAAGTCCAAGATTGAACTGTTTCATCAGTTTGGCCCCTGCTGAAGCCTCCTTGACTATCTTGCATCATGGTAGGTGACATCGAGGGAACAGAGAGAAATCACATCACGAGATGGGAGCCAGAAATTGGAGGAGAACCATTCTTGCTCATTTATAATAACTCTCTCTCATGTGAACTAACTACTTAATCCCTTCTGAAGGTGATGCCTGTATGGCTCAATCATGTCCCACTGGGCTCCACCTCTGAAAGGTTGCACCATCTTCCAACACACTGGGACCACGCTTCCAACACATGAATGCTCGGGGCAATGCACATCATCTTACAAACTGATGTGGGTTGTATGTTTATTGAAGCCCCTCTCTCTGACAAACACCAAGAGCGATAACTCAGAAAAAGTAGGTGACTTTTTGCTTGAAAAGAACATAGTGGACATAGAATTTGTAAGTGATCTTAACATATTGGCACTTTGCACTCAGTATTTTAGAACCATAACTCCATATTTAGTTGTTTAATCCTTCTAGAACCAAGGATTCCTCATGTATTTGTTTCCTATTGCTGCTGTAAATGAATTACAACAAGTTTCAAGGCTCAAAACAACACAAATGTGTTATCTCAGTTCTTGAAGTCAGAGCTCTAAAATGGGTCTTATAGCCAAACAAAGGCCTGTTAGCTGTATTTCTTCTGGAGGCTCTAGGGGAACATCTATTTCCTTGTCTTTTCCAGCTTCCTGAGGCTGCCTGCAAGCCCTAGCTGGGGGGCCCTGTCTTTTCCTTTCAAAGAAAATTACTCCAATTTCTACTTCTGTTGTCTTATCTCCTTCTTCAACTCTACCTCTCTTTGAAGCAGTATCTGGTTATGTTGCCCAGTCTGGCCTTGAACTCATAATCCTTCTGCTTTAGCTTCCCAGTTGTTGGGCTTCCAGGTATGCATCAACATGCTTAACCTCTGACTTTTTCTCTAATGACCTCTCTTGTATGTTATTTTTAGGTGCTGTCAAGTCAGGTCCAACTCATAGTGACCCTCATAGGGTTTTCAATGGCTGATTGTTTCAGGATTGCTTTGGGAGTGGATTGGCACATCCTTCTCCCATTTGTGCAGTACTGGGGATCAAAGCACAGACATTGTTATATGGATTCACCCAGATCATCCAGGATAATCTCCCCATCTTGAGAGTCTTACCTTAATCGAATCTACAAAGTCCACTGTGCCATGTAAAGCAATGCATTTGCAGAGTCCAGAGATGAGGGTATGGGCGTCTTTGGGAGAGCTTTCTCAGTCTACTACATCTCCCAAAACCACCCCTTCCTGGTGGTTAGGCACATACTGTTTCTTGAGCACTTTCTGACACAGCCCTTTTTAAGTTAAACATTATTTGACTCTTTTTTTTTTTTTTTTTGTTACTGTAAGTAAAATGAAGAAATGAGTCAAGGAAGCCGTATCTTCTTTTTTTCTTCCTTTTCATTTTGGGGAGGAAGAAGTCAGCAAGAAGCTAGAGAAACAGGATCAGGAATGCTTGCTAGAGTTTTGATCATTACCTTGAGTCTTATCAGGCAGTCTTTAAGAGGACAATAGCTTGGACAGCCCCTAGTTAAGAGAGACATGTATGGATGCAAATACATTCCTTCATCTTCTGGTGAAATAACTGGGCATCATTATTCCTAAGGACAACTTCTCTAATTGTAATGCACGTACAACTGCTTAGCTTATATACAAATTCTTCTAGTGTTGTTGTGAGGTGGAAGATCAACATCGCCTTGAGTCAGTACAGATAAATACCAATAAGAAGTAATTTGTTTTTTCATTTACTGACTGAATAACCTGTGGGGAAACTCTTTCAGCAAGGCTGCCCATTTCAAAGCCTAATGCTGCAAATGGAGAGATTCTGTGGCTGTGATAAGACTGTCCTTTTGCTTATTTTTGCTATGGAGTCATGACTATTCAAACAATTCTAGAATGCTGGCTTGTTGACAACATCTCTAGGCAGCTTTCTCATTAAGCTCATTCAGTTCAGTCCTCTGAGGGAAAAGGTATAAAGTTGTCTCATATAAAATCTATTTTTTTCCCAAATGTGTAGTATTGACTTTCTCATTAACTTGGTCTAACTCCCCATTAGAAAATTTTTGTCAAATATTGAACAAAGCAGAATACTTTTCCCATGCCATTTGATATATAAACAGAATCACAAAGTCTACTGACTACTTAGCATGATTATTTAAAGTGACTCCTGCTACTGACACTTATGGCCACTAGACACATTGCTCTGTTAGACATTTCTGCTGCTTTGGCTATGGCCCCCATCTCAGTCTACTGGTCTTTTTACACTCATTCTTTCCAACACCTACCATTTCACTTATTTTTCAAATTTATATTAATTGTTTTGCAATGCTGGAAATAGAACTCAGTGCCTCTTGGATGTTAGGCAAGCATTCTATTTGCCACTATATCTTTTCAAAAATAAATTTAACTGGGCTATTATTTACATATAACCATGTATATGTTGTTATAACTATTATCACAGTTAAGGCATAGGACATTTCTATTGCTGCAAAAAGTTATCTTTTTATCTTTTGCGACATATTTTTCACCACCCTCCAGACCCAAAGCCACCACTGGTCTGCTTTCTCTTGCTATGTAGTAGTTTCCTTTTCTACAATTTTATTCAAATGGAATCATTTTATGTCTAGACTTTTAAAAAATTGTCACAATGTTTTTGAGATTCATTCAAATTATTGTATATATCAATACATGTATTCTACTGGTGAGTAGTATTCAGTAGTATGGTTATACCACATTTTGTGTGCTTGTGTACCAGCTGATGAATATTTGGGTTGTTTCTAGTTTCGGCTATGATAAGTGAAGTTAGTATGAATATTTGTACATATGTCTATGTGTACATATGATTTCATTTTCTTTCCTTTTTTTTTTTTTTAAAGAGCTCTGGATAGGAACCCAGGGTCTCACACATGCTAGGCAAGTGCTCTGCTACTGAGTTATACTCCCAACCCTCTCTTTTCCTTTCTTCAATTAAATATCAAGGAGTATGCTAGGCTACAGATAAGTATATTTCTTTTTTCAGCACCAAGGCCTCCCACATGCTAGATGCGTGCTTTACTGCTGAGATGAACCCCTAGTTCCTTTTTTATTTTTTATTTTGAGACAAGGTCTTGTTAAGTTGTGCAGGCTGCCTCTGGCCTCAAACTTGCTATCCTCTTGTCTTGGCCTCCCAAATTGCTGTGATTACAGGCATGTGCCACTGTGCTCAGCCTGCATTTAACTTTATAATAAATTGATAAACTGATTTCTAGTATGGCTGAACCATTTTACATTTCTACAAGCATTGTGTGACAGTTCCATTTATTCTATATACTACCTGGCAGCCAGTATTAAGATCTTTTTAATTATAATCATTCAAATGGATATGCAGTAAGATCCCCTTGTGGTTTTAATTTTTTATTTCCCATAACTAATAATTTAGGACATCTTATATTTATGGCCATACAAGTATCTTTGCTGGTAAAATTTCAAGGTTTTTTTTTTTTTTTTTTTGCTTATTTTTAAATTTGGTTATCTTATTGGATTGTAAGTGTTCTTTACATATTATGAGTGTATGTTTCTTTTTAATAGATACGTGCATTATAGCTACTTTATCCAAGTCTATAGCTTGACTTTTCACTTTCTTAACTTTGATTATGAATTTTGATGATGTATAATGTATTATTTTTCTTATTGTTTCTATAACACATTACCACAAACTTAATGGCTTAAAACTATGACTTTATTTTAAAGTTCTGTAAGTCAAAAGACCAAACTCATTTGCAAGGCTGCATTCTTTCTGCAAACTCTAGTGTTCTCATTGCTAGAAGTTACACTATTTCCTCATGACACCTGTCACTCTGACCCCTCCTTCCACATCACATTGCCTTCTCTGGCTCTGACTCTTTTGCTACCTTCTTACAAAACCTTATGATTACATTAGGCATCTATGGGTAATCAAGAGTAGTCCTTTCATTTCAAAATCCTTAATATAAACATATCTGCAAAGGCCCTTATGCCATGTAAGGTAATCCAGTCACAGGTAAAGAATAGGACATGGACACTTTGGAGGGCCATTATTCAGCTTATCACTTCTAATTTATACCATTTTTTCTTTCATTGTTTCTGGTTTTTGTATTCTATCTAGGAAATCTTTTCCTATTCCATGATTATGCAAAAGTTTCTTCTAGCTGTTATGTTTTCATGTGTTTTGAGTTAATTTTTGGATAGTTTTGAGGAAAGGGACAATGTTCATTTAATTGTTTTAGACTTAATTTTTTCTAGCATTAGCATTGAAAAGTTTATCCTTCTATTGTTTACCTTGACACTTTTGTTGAAAATCAGTTGATCTTTTATATATGTATTGATTTCTATTCTATTATGAATTTTCTGAATGCAAATGTGATGGATTTGGTCCTTGGCCCAGAAGCATTGAATAGTTTCTAATACCCTAATTTACTTTTTCAAACATAGCTTATAAAGCCTTTCATGATATGATCCTTTCTTCTTCCTCTTGCTGTATTTTTCACCCTCATAATTTCCTATCCAATTATATAAACACTCTGGTAGTTCCTTGAACATGCTGTGGTCCCTTGTCTCCAAGCCTCTGCAAATGCTTCTCTCTCTGCCTTAAGCACCTGTTCCCTCCACTTTGCCTCATTTATTTCAGTTGGTGCATTACTTTATAGTCACTTTTTTGCAGGAAAACTTTTCTGACTCCTAACGCTATCAGAACACTTATCACATTGAATTATAATTGACACTAGAATTATCTAAATCTCCTCCACATGTAGGTTCCTGGTGTGGGGATACCATAAGTTGCCCACTTACATTCCCTGGTACCTAGCACATTCATTTGTTCAATGAATAATGAATAACTTTCTGGCACACATCATAAAACTTACCACTGGTACTGCTGACTCACAGCAACACTTTACTGTGAAGAATGGATTGGAGGAAAGAAGAATAGTAAAGGGCCAATTTGTTATTTAGGCAAAATGCTAATGAAGTACTGCTATACAAAGGGGTGTTCAAATAGACATATCAAAGTTTTGGTAAATGAATTTTAAAATTTTACATGACAACTTTATCCATTTTATAGATAATCTGATTAATAAAATATTCTGGCTAGTCAAGATCATTGTATGTTTCCAACTTAATTGGGGTAAAGGAGGATAAGGAACCAATGTTTATTTAGTATGTTCGATGTGCTTGGCACTAAACTATGTACTTTACAACTGTTTTCTAATTAAATTCCCAAAACAACCCTGGGGTTTTAGAATGAGAATGTTAATCCCCAGAGACCTACTATAAACCACTTTATAACCACACAGTCAGTTAACCAAGGAGCCATCATTTAAATCTAGAGGTATCTTACTCTTGTATGTGGACTCTTTCTACCTCTCTAAGACAATGCCAAAGCTAACCTCACGTTCCTCTGATGCTTTACAAAGGCCTCTGTGATCTTGTAATGACAAGGCACAATATTAAACACAGTTGCAATTTGACTTGAAGGGGGTAGACATGTTACTTAATAAAATTTTCCAAGTTAATGGAATTTCCCAATGTATTTTTAGATTGCATGGTATCCTGTTAATATAGACTTTGTGTTGGTAGTTGTTTGGGTTTTAGAATGGCTCTAAGATGCCAGGGAATCCCAAACTGGGCCTCAAACTGTGGCTGTCCTTTTCATCAAGTTCCCACCCAAATAATCAATGTAAAAGGAAGCAACTGTGGGGAGATAGAATGTGACTTTATTGTTAACTGTGCCCATTACCCTGAAGCACAACTCTGGAAAACATAACCTAGTGTGGGTGTCTAACACAGGTGGGAATTTCCTTCATATTCTTTTTTCTTCCTTCTTGCTTTTTTTTCTCTCCTCCTCCTCTTCCTTTTTGTTTCAGAAATTTTTTTGGGAAGAAGTCATCAGAGCACCAGGGATCATCTCCCTATTCATTCTACTATGAAACTATTGATGGGCATTTCAACTGACAACCTAAGGCCTTTTGATGTTTCTCTCTATTTCCAAAATTAGTCAAAACAGGACATTATTTCAAAGTCTGCATTATCAGTGTGGTTTAAATTCATCCTATTCTATTTCCTATCTCAAATATGCTCAGCTCCAGCATAGCATAGCAGAGAAGTATGTATGTTAAGGACACGTGACAAAATTCCACAAGTAATAGGATGTGAAAAATAGAAAAATGTCCTAAGTTAGAACAAAATAAACTTTTCTAACTTCTTGCCTACTAGAAGTTAAAAGTCCTTAAATGAAAAAATTATTCTATTGAGTAAATTAGTTTTAAAGAAATGACATTAATTTTCAATAAAGGACACTGAGTGTTTATGTGACATTTGGATTCTTATGAAGCATATACATTGTATATCTCAGTCCATTTTATGTTGCTAAACAAAACACATGCATCCAGGTAATTTATAAATAATAGAGATTTATTTATCTCACTGTTCTGGAGGTTAGAATACCCAAAAGCATGGTGCTGGCATTTGCTCAGCATCTGGGGAGGGCCATGTTGCTGTATCATGACATGGTGGAGAGCATTCATGTGAGATCAAGTATGTATGCTAACTTTGTTCTCTTCCCCTTCACATAAAGTCACTAATGACATTATGGGAGCTTCATTCTCATGATTTGCGTTTTTCTCAAATGTCTCACCTACAAGCATCATTAACCTATGAATTTGGGGATTGAGTTTTTAACACATGAACTTCCGGGGACACATTGAAAACCACAGCATTGTTTAACAGTATCTCCATTAATAGGTCAACCAAACATTTAGTCTCTAAGATGTTTTACTTTTCCCAAATTATGAAGGGTGAAATGAAAATGATTTTTGTGTCAATAACATGGATTAGTCACCCAAGAGATGAAAGAATAATTTACAATGCATAAAAGAATCTTGAGAAAAAGGAGTTAAAGAAACTTAAGAAACTTGAAGAGATGGATTGGTACTATATAAAACTTGGGAGACTGAGGAAGTCAGGCAAAAGTATAATAACTTATTAGGCAAGTCAACTAAAACAGCAATTATCATGGGACTTTTTTTTCCAGACAGATGCAGTAGTCTGAATGGAGTGGACAAAAAGATGCTGAGCTGAAACCAGAGAAGAATAAACCTGATATTAAGGGCCTTAGAGAATTTTTTTATGGGGAAATATTGATTTTTGGCTATAAATACAGGGCCCCTTGAATGGAAATGACTTGAATAATAAGAGAATTTGTTTTTGTGCAGAACTAAGTGCAGAGATGGGAGATGGTGTGAATCCAAGGACAGTACAGTCTAGAGCTCACTGATATTATTGAAAGTCTAGAATCTTCCCCTCTCTCTTCTGCATCAGTGTGGATACTATGATGAATTCCTTGTGGTAGCAAGATGGTTTCTGGGGGCCTCAGGAACTGCTTGCCTCCTTGTTTTTACCTGGCAGGAGAGAGAGAAAAACCTTTCCTCTAAGCTGTGGGGCTCCTCTCTGGTTGGGTCCGGACTCAGAGCTCCACATTCACTCTATGGACCCTCAGGATTGGGTGAGTGTGGTGGAGTCAGGAACAGCTTTGGAAAGCCTTCTGGAAATAAACCTTAACTTTATTGTATGGCTCTAAAGTGTTACAGGTCATGGGTGCTACAGCATCTTTGCAAGTAGTCCTGTGGGATGCCCCTGGGTGGGCTCTTCTTTCTCTGAAGGCTGTTCTCAATGACTGCTCCTGAAGACTTCTTCTTAGTGTTGATCTGACGGCTCTTCTTCGCTGATCTGCTGACAATGGAATGGCTCTTCTCTGGAGGGTCGGTGGAATGGACCCTGAATGCCTTGCACACCATGTTTATAAACCCTTATGGACCAATCAGAAGCTAGCACATCATATCAGGTGACTATGGCTTAACTAGTCAGGTGATATGGTGTGGTTAGGGTATAACCAGTCAGGAATAGATGCAAATTAGGTGAAACTAATGATTGGATGACCAATCATAGGGTGTTAATGCACCAATTGGGAGACGTTGGGTGTTAGGTCGCAGCCTATATCAGGGTTTAAGAGATCTGATGAGGGCAGGAGGCATCTTTGCCTCGGCCTCATGGGCTTGACCCCAAAAGCTTGAGCTATAGGCCAGGATGTGGGTTAGAGGTCATCAGGGCCATCTTGCTTTGGGAAATAGATCTTGGGCCTCCAGGTGGGCTAGATAGGTCTCGAGCCAGGCTGACTCCTGTCTTCTCTCTACCTCTCTAGGCTGTAACCCTACACCAAGTAAGGGATACATTTCATTCTCTTTAATCTTGTTGGAAAAACAGATCACATGGCTATTTATTGGCTAAAAACCATGCCCATGTCACATGTTATTTGGCACATTGGATAACCAATATTCTCTGAAAGTAAAAATGGAGCGGATCTCTGAACAAAAATGGAGGAAGGAGAGAATGAATGTTGAGTATACAACCAGAAACACTGACTATAGACTCTAGTGGTGAAGGACTGAGTCCTCCCATATCAAGAGTTCTCAAGCAGAAGTCAGATCAACATAGTAACTGATATCTCATTTAGGGCCCTTGGAACTCACCAGAGCTCACAGAGTGAGAGCCTGTTCTGAGAAACACAAGTCCATCTCACTTCTTCCTGGCCACGATATGGTTAGTGAGTAATGGACACAAAAGTATAAAGCCAGCATCTGAATGTCAAGAAAAGGGCAGTAGAAAACAAACCACCTAGAATTCAGGAGGGTGGGGAAAGGGTAGAGTCTGTGGGGAGAGATGAGTTATTGGGATTTGGTTGAATGTTCAAGATAAAATGATGACAGTGTTGAAGGCCGGCTTTCCCATGGTTTTGGTCATGTGGGTCAGGCCTCACAATGTCAAGATCAGGATGGATTCAAGCAGTAGTCTGCGACATTTTTAGCAGCAGATACTGGTTTTACAGAAGACAATTTTTGCACAGGATGGGGTGGGGTGAGCCACATAGGGATGGTTTTGGATGATTAAAGTGCATGAAAGATTATAAATACAAGCTTTGCTCATTCACCCACCACTTTCCTGGACTGTGGCTCACAGATAGGAACCCCTGTCTGTTGGTTTTCATACTTTCTTATGCATCAGTTTCACCTTGGAGCGCTTGTTAAACCAATGTTGTTGGTCCTAATCCCGGAGTTTCTAATTTAATAGATTCAAGATAGGGCTCAAGAACTCATGTTGCTGCATTTTTTCTTTTTTTGTACTAGAGGTTAAACTCAGGGCCTCATTGTGCAAGCTAGGAATGTGCTCCACCACCTAGAAGTACCCTTAACCCTCATTTAAACATTTTTAAAAATTTTGATACAGGGTCTTGCTAAGTTGCACAGGCTCCCCCTGGCTTCAAATCAAACCTGTGATCCTCCTGCCTCAGCCTCCCTAGTCTCTGAGATTACAAGTGTGCACTGTGGTGCCTGGCTAAGAGAATGCGTGTTTCTGACAAGATCTCAGGTGCTGATGGTGCTCCTAGTTTGGGGACTTTGCTTTGAGAACCACTAGTTAGGAGAACAGCATGTAAAGGGCTGTTAAACCACTGTGTTTCAATATACTGTGACAGCAACCTGTTGAGATTGTTCACAATGCTAGTTTTTCAAGCCCCATTTCTGGAGGTTTGCATTAGTTTTGAGAAGAAGCTATAAATCTATTTTTAAATAAGATCCATGGGTGAGTCTTACATTTCTGTGGTTTGTAAACCACTCTGTCAACTCATATGAAATTCTCTTAAGCCATCATGTGCTCCCATATTCTCTGTGTAGTAAGCAGGCTATTGTAGTGACATATTGCCCTTCATTGGGACCATGATGGTATAGAGTTAAGCACTGGGGTTTTTAGGGCTTGACAGAGAAATATTCAGGTCCTATGCATGTCATGTTCTATTTGGGTGATCTTGAGCAAAATTGTTTAAACATTTGGGCTTCAAATTCTTAATTTGAAAGTGGAATAAGGAGACAACTATTATGTAATAGTTACTTAATGTTTTACACTTAAAAATCCCCCAGTAGCTCTTCTAGGTTTTCCTCATACTCCCCATTCCAAGGAGTGTGTTATACCAGTTGACCCACTAAATGTGTATCTTTCCAGAAGTAGCTTAAGATGCTGATTGACCTGAATCAAGAGAAGGGACCAAGGGGAACATTAGCAGAGAAAAAGAAGAAAAAAGAACCTTGGGACTTTAAAGACAGAGGAAAACTATTTCCTGGATAGTGCTAATGAGAACTTTGTAGATGTTGAGACTTTTTTGGCGCTCATCTCCCTCCTGTTTGGTTACAACTCCTGTCCCCACTCATAATGCTACACATCTCCTCCTGTTACATCCTGGAGGATTCCATCTGCAGTGGAAGTTTGCACACACAGAGGATGGATGTACTACTTTCTACATGGCACTGGTGGTAGATCGACAGAGGTTAGATAAGAGAAAACAAGGAAAACACATTCAAAACTCAAAACAGACTGGAGTCAAACAAAGGCTGGACATATTTGAAGTGTGGTCCAAAAACATGGCACTGTTTGGTTTACTTATTTTATTTTTCTGTATCTGCCTGGTCATACACATGGGATGAGGTAATTTTTTCTTTTTTCTCAGTCACTGAAGCACAAGGCCAAGTAGATAGACTGTAGTAAAGTGAGTAAGTGAATGTTTTGGCCTCATCCGTTCAAGTGGACTTTCTCAAACGATCCAAATAGCCCTTTTCCCAGAGCCATTATTTTCTCTTGTCCTTTAGGTTTTTGTGTGAGTGTTTTTATGTCAAAATGTACTTGGAATTTAAAGGACAAGATATTCTGCTACTTTTGACCTTAGAAGAAGACTTTCTGGCTCTTATGTACCACTGTTTGCTGAGGTTATTTTATATTCAATTAATTCTCATTATGAGCCCTGAACATGTATATTTCTAAATAAATATGAGACACTGGGCCCAAAGTTCAAGAGAAAAAACAAAAGGAACAAACTTTTCATGTTTTACTCATAAATACTAGCATTTCTGAAGGAAACCAAGTCAAAAAGCACAGTATTTATTTTCAATCTTGAAGGGAATGAAAACTAGGAAGCTAAGGCTCAGAACATTTCAGTTACACACTAGTGTTACATAGTCAGTGGTGTCAGAAGCCAGATCTCATGGTTTCTATTTCAAGTCTCTATTCTACCCAAGGCACCATTCTGTTTAGGATCTTTTGGTTCCTTGATCATGTGCTTTCTTCTTTGTTTTTTTCCTTTTACTTTTTCAGAACAATGCCTGTAAGCCAGGAATTGTGATGCACATCTGTAATCCCAGCAACCCAGGAGGCTGAGGCAGGAGGATCTCAAGTTTGAGCCCAGAGATAGCCTGTGCAATTTAGTGAGACTCTGTTTCAAAGAAAATGCAAAAGGGGCCAAGTGTACAGTTCAGTGGTGGAGCACTTGTCTAGCCTGAGTGAGGCTCTGGGTTTGATCCCAGGATGACAGAAACAATGCAAAATGAAAAGCAAAACAATACACCCAATGCTTTGTAGTTAAAACTTAAATTTAAAAATGATTTGAGGGGGAAAAAAGCAAAACCTAAAGCATCAGATAAAATGGTTAAGTGAATCCCAACGCATCTATCTCTCAGATTCTACAGTTACCACAGTTTTGCCACATTTATTGCATTTGTCCCCCTTTCCCCTCAGTTCTTTTTTCCCCCTTCTGGCCACATTCCCTTTTCTTCTTCCCCTTGCTGAAGTGTTTTTAAAGAAAACCCTGCTGTTTCAAGCCAGGCCACTGGATGGGCTCCCATGGAGAGAGAGAGTGCATTAAAAATACACAATGAAAAAGAGGTTCTGATAGCATCTCTATGTGAAACAATATATAACACTTTCAAGGGACAGTGAGTTGGGACATGTGTGTATTTTTCAAGTTGTCTAGGAGTTTTGGCAAATTATTTCAGAACATTTTTCTCCCCCAAGATCAGTCTTAAATTAGACTAATTCCCAAATAAACTTACTCTTTGTTACTGTTATCTGAAAGGTGAAATGTTTAATTTATAATATTCAGGTATTAATACTTAAAAACATAAAATTATGTGATGTTTAGTTCATTTAAAACTATGTTTTATAAAAAAAATGCTTCCTGGGCAGTACCAATGTAAAGATTAGGATTTGATACACCATAATAAATCTATTTTTAAATTAGTAATTGGATACATTTGATGGCAAAGTGGTTACTGTGTCTACTAATGATTCATTATATTGCTCAGTTAACATAATCCACTAGAGTAGATATAGTAATTTTTGTGTCATAAACCAATAGCTGGAGAAACAAGTTGCTAACTAGAAATTATATCCATGAGTTAACACATTAGCTTTTATGTAAGTAAAAAAATCTTAATATTTTTATACAGGTGTTTTTACCTTCATATTGAAAATGTGATTACTTTTGTATGTTTCTTTGCATTTTATGAATTACATTAACAAAATAGCTCAGATCAATTTGATATACATAATTTAGAAATGTTGACAAAGCGTCTGTCACTTTCTTATGTATGGCTATATTCTCCATGGGGTCTTTTGCTTTTTGTACAGTACACAGATCCTGGAAACTTGCAACATTGTGGATAAACAACTTGGTTTATAATCCTATTTTCTCCTCTTAGATCTTTATTTTTTGTTAGAAGGTAAGGAAATTGTGTTTATTATGAGCAGTTTATCAATATATTTATAATAGTCCTCTCATTCATCTTATTTGCGGTGAAGTTTACATGTTTTTAGTGATCACCTGAAAAAAGTCATGAAAAAAAGCTTTGAGTAGTAGAGACCAATGAATTTTTTCATATACAAGTGTTTTTTAAGGTGCAGATTAGCGGGATATAAAAATGAGTAAAATTAATCCCCTTATTGTTGTTAGGTGCCATTGAGTTGGGTTTGACATGTAGCGACCCTCACAGGGTTTTTTCAATGGCTGATTGTTTTGGGTCACGTCCTTTTCCTGTTTTTTTTTTTTTTTTTCTTTCTTTTTTGTGGGGCTGGGATAGAACCCAGGTCCTCAGAGTGCAGAGCAGCGCTCTACCAACTGAGCTAAACCCCAGCCCATACAAAGAAAAGCATTATTACAGCTCATTTTTATTCTAATTATCTCAAATTTTATCAGTAAATTGGGTGAAAATATTTGTGTTTTTAATGATGGCCATCATAATTTTTAATTCATAGGTATTTTGACAAAATCTCAACCAGCTCGTTTTACTCTCTTCCTACACATTGTTTTGGCAGATTGTATTTTCCAGAGAGAGAGGTATATATCCTGTACTCTCTGTACCTCTTAAAATAAAACACTCCCTTCACTGAAAGATGGAAGTGTGTTCTTTCCTCTTGTATTTTTTTTCTGAGGGTGCTTGTGACTGCCGCTTGTATTAACAGGGTACAGAAGAAGTGATGCTATGTCACTTCTGAGGCTATAAAATGGATGTGTTTTATGTATGACTCTGTATCTCAGGGTATGTGCCTTGGAAGACCTATCTGTCATGTAAGACATCCAGCTATTCCAAAATTATCATGTTGGCAAGATCATGTGGAGAGATGAAATGGAAGTGGGAGAAAATGTCAGATGGTTCCTGCAGCTGCTCCAGCTATCAGATATTTTAGTCTTCTTAGCCTGGGTACCAGACATGTGAGTGAATGACCTGCTCTTTGCTGCAACCATGAGAGAAAGCGTGAGGGAGAACTGTTCAGTGGGATCCAGTCAAATCTCAGAACCCCAAGAGAAAACAACAAAATGCAGTTGTTACTTTAAGGCACTAAGGCTTGGGGTAATTTACAGTGTAGTCTGTAATATTGTGACTTATAAAAAGAGAGAGAGAGAGATGTGTTTGGCAGCTTCCCTTAGTTGCTGATAAAACCCTTGGAGATAGGAGGACTAGGGGAATCCTTTGCTCTGACATTTGATCTTTGACTCCAGTTTCTGATACAGCGCTCCTAAGAGCTGTGTAATTTCCTGAGCATCAGATACAGAGCTCCTACATTCTTTAAAATTTCCTTGGTGAAACAGTATCTTTTGTTCAAATGAGGCAACTCTTGGTGGGCTCTTAGATGGGAGCTGGTTGCCAGGAGAACTAGCCACACAGAGGGTTGGAACGTTCGGAACTACCTATTCACTAAGGAGGATAAAGGGGCTGAAGGTTGAGTGGATCCCTGTAGCTAATGGTGTAATCATGACTGCGCAACAATGCCTCCTTAAAGCTCGAAAAGGACAGGGTTCAGGAGTTTCCTGATGGTTGAACACATGGGGGTTCCTGCAGGGTGACATGCAGAGAGGGAATGCAAGCTCCACATCCCTTCATAAATCTCTTGCCCTCTGCATCTCTTTTACATGGATGTTCCTCTTTATTCTCTATCATATCCTATATTGATATAATAAACCAGCAAAAGCATTTCCCTGAAGGCTTTTGAGGCATCTTTGCAAACTAATTGAACCTGGAGAAGTGGCTGTTAGCTGGTTAGAAGTGTCAGTGACAATCATCTGTTTGCAATTGCCACCTGAAGTGAGGACAGTCTTGTGGGTCTGAGCCCTCAACGTGTTGTTGCTATTTTTGTTAGGTGCTGTCAAGTCAGGTTTGACTCATAGCTACCCTATGTACAACAGAACGAAACTCTCCCTGACACTGTTCCATGCCTGGTGCTATGTCAGAATGCTTCTCTGCTCACTGTGTCAGTGCTTCTCTGCTATTCATGGGTTTTTCAATGGCTGATTATTTCAGGAGTGGGCTGCCAGGTCCTTCCATTTTTGTGGTGCTGGGGATCAAACCCACGGCTTCAGAGTGCACAGAGCAGCACTCTACCAACTGAGCTAAACCCCAGCCTTATGGTTGTTGTTGTTGTTGTTGTTAGGTGCCATTGAGTCGGTATCCGACTCATAGCGACCCTACCTACAACAGTTGAAACACTATTGTCAGTGCTTCTCAGCTGTTCATAGGGTTTTCAATGGCAGATTGATTTTTGGGAGGGGGTTGCCAGGTCCTTCTCCCAAGCCTACAGTATCTGGTGTTCCCAGGCGGTCTCCCATCCAATTACTAACCAGGCCCGACCCTGCTTAGCTTCCAAAATCTGACGGGATCGGATGCCACAGGGCTACGGCTGCAGGCAGCCTTATGGTATCTAATTCTAATTCCAGGTGGTGTCAGAATTAAAAGTATGGTACCCAGTTGGCATTTGCTGGAGAATTGTTTGATTTGTGTGGAAAAACCCCTACATATCTGATCCCTGAAGTGAAGTAGTGTGTGTTTAGTGTGAATGTAGAAGGAAAAACACTTTATCTTGTATCTCTAACATGGCCATTGTAATTGTAATACTGGCCCCTCTCCATGGTTTACTGATTCAGATAATAGCATCATCATTCATATGACAATCTCCAATTGTTCATATAAGGTTGTTTCATAAGTCTCCGAGATTCAATTGGGGTGTTCCAACTGCCTATGCAAATGTCCACTATCTCAAATGTACATATTTGGAGGAACTGCAAATCATAAGCAATAGACAGATAAGTGTGCTAAAGAGAGGAGCCAATAGTAGGCAACAGCAACACAATCGAACACAATCACCCAAACTCTATAATTCCATTAACACAATAAGAAGATTAACATTTTCTCTATAGTTATAACTAAGTGTCTGCATTAAAAAAAGGACTGGACAGAAATCCATTTAGGTATTAACAACCTAATCCTCCCTTGGTGTTGGAGTAAAAGTATAAAGAGATGGAGGGAAATTCCAGCTATTCTCCTTAAACCTATATAGTGTTTGACTCTTTTACAATAGGCTCCAAACAACTGAGCTCTAGCATGCCATACTCAAGGTCATTTAGTCATCAAAGTCACAAAGCAGGACTTAGAATCATATGTAATGTATTTTGCCTGCTACTCACTTTTGCCATTTATGTGCATGCCCTGCATATTTCCCATTGTCATCTGAGCATGCACAAAGTTGATCATATGGACTGTATTTCTGTTTTCCTATGATTCCAGACTCTGCATATGAACTCATAGTTATTTACTTTTATATTGCTACTTCCTTATGTCCTCCTGTACACTACTGACAAAGTGTTGATGCCAGGAAGATTAAAAATGTTGGTGCTTTCTAAGAAAAGGAAGCTGAATATCATGTCGAACTGACGTATTGCATTCTCGGGGAAATTAGTGGCAACAGTGGATTCATGTTTTTTGTCATAGGAACATCTATTTTTTTTTTTTTTTTGTGGTACTGGGGGTTGAACCCAGGGCCTCGCGCCTGCAGGCTCTGCGAGTGCTGGACCGCTGAGCTGCACCCCCAGCCCATTTTGTTTACTTTTTTTGAGACAGGGTCTCGCTAAATTACGCAGACTGCCTCTGGTCTCGAACTTGCGATCCTCCTGCCCCCGCCTCCTGAGCCGCTGGGATTACAGGCGTGCGCCACCATGCCCGGCTAGGAACATCTATTTTTAAGATTTGAAAAAATTTCTATGGATTTGTACTGAACATATCTTTGTTGTAATGGAGGCTTAAGATTCCTGATTCATTTGTCATTAATTTTTTAAATTTCTCAAGATATTTTCTCCTCTTTCCTTGCTTCATTTTTATAGTTACATAGCCACAAAAATAAAAGTATTGATATATCCACTTAAAAAATGCATGTTCAAAACAGAAAATTTGTGGGTCAGTTAATTTATAGCATTGGCCTATATGATTACATTATTTCCAAAATACTCTCCCAGAGTTCTTCTAAATAGAAAAGGTCTAATATTTGGGATTTTATTTACAGATTACAAAGAAATAGGAGGTGGTGGTGGTAGAAAAAGAGAGGGCAGGGAAAGAAAAAAATTCTTAAAGATCATTAAAAAATGTAAAAAAAAGTCCTTGGAAGATTGTTAGGTCAATAGAAAAATATTAAAATCATAATAAAGTTTAGGAAAAATGGGATACAAAGTAAAAACCTTTATGGTTTGTAAGCTAGAAGTTGTCTTTTTCCTTATAATAAAAGCTATCTCTGCACAGAGGAGAGAGAAATGGTTCTGTGCTTTGTGAAAACAAGACAATGCTGTGAATGATGAAGGGATCCATTTCAGCAAGTCACAGGCTCAAAACAAAGCCCACTATAATTAGATAGAGCTACAGCATTGCTCAAAGTAGGATACTGTTTCATTATTCTACATACACTTTGAAATATAAACATTATTGCCATGTATAAAAAGGTTATCTGTACATTTGTATGCTGAATAGCATGAATTCTTAATGCCTTTGGGTGATTTTGTTGTGAGACCATATTTAGCCCTTGCTTTCATTTTTATTATAGAAGAAAATTAAACCATCCATAAGGCCCTAAACAGCCAAAGCTCCCCTTTACTTTATGTCAATGAGCCCTAGCTGGGCTCTTGGAAATGGACTTTCCTTGTTTGTTTTCTATAACAGCTCTGTTTGGCCCAGATTCCTACAGATACACAAGCTGCACAGTAAATTCCTGGCTATGAATCAGTGAGAAAATAGATTTAGAAATCTAGAATGTTGAATTTGTAGTTGGTTGCATAGACTGGGAAGTTGGCCATGGCCTCAGATCAGAAATGGAGAGACATAAACTGAATCTTTACCATAGGGCATTTGCAAAAATTTTCTTTCTTCCTTCCTAATGATCCTTATTATTTTCTTCTAAGTGAAGAAATGATATATATTCTTTGGTGAAAAATAATATATAAAGTAGGAAGAGAAATTTTCTCCCCACCCCAGTGTCAACACCTCCTAGATATAACCCATGGATAATATTTTGTTAGTTATTCCAAATATTTCCAATTTTATCCTTCTGAAACAAAGTTATATGACATTTTTGTCTTATAAGGTTGTCTTTTACCTCAGCACTACGTAGTGGACATGTTTTGGGTCATTACCACAGCCCTACAGTTTATCTTTCAAAGTATAATATTATCCTTTAAGGAATCCTTTATTGATTGATGTTGCTCCTTGTTATATACAATGCTGTAAGAAATATCTGCTCATTCACTTATTTCCACATTTATCCTTTCATTTCCTATGTTAAATTCCCCTGATGTGGAACTGCTGGGTTAAAGTGCATGTATGATTTGCACTATAACAAACAACATACATTGCCAGGGCTGGGGTTTAGCTCAGTTGGCAGAGCACTGCTCCACACTTTGAGGACGTAGGTTTGAGCCCCAGCACTGCAAAAATGGAAGAAAGATGTGGCAGTCCACTCAAACAATCCTGAAACAACCAGGCATTGAAAACCCTATGAAGATTGTTATGTGTAAGACTTGACTCAATAGCACCCAACAATAACAACAACAACAACAACATACATTGTCAGGGACTCTCCACTCTAGAAATGTTGCACTAAATATACTCCCACCACCTGTGCACAGTGTTAAATCTCCCACATCTTTGCCAATACTACATATAATCAATATTTTTACTTTTGTCAAACTAATTGGAAAAGACGAATACCTCATTTTGCTCTCATTTATATAAAAAGGACCTTTCTCACTTGAAATCTAGTTGTGTGTTCTCAAGGAAAAGCCTGGATGATTTGGCTTTGTGAATCCTCTGCCCTCTCCTGCTCATGAGGATACTGCTAGGCGTTCTGATCTTTTGCTGCAGGCTGTTCTCCTACCTCACCACAGGACAACTGCTTTCCATCTCTGAAGTAGATTCTTACTACATTTACACTCCCATACAATCAGAAATACACCTCATTACACACCTATGCACAATCACACACACACACCACATCACACACATGCAATGATATTACACACACCACATTACGTTGTTAAGAGTCATTGTGAAGCAGTCACAATGAAGTCAGTGTCCTGCTCAATAGTTCAGAGGCCCATCCCTTCAAAAACTCCCTGATGACTGTGACCCTTTTTAGGTGTCAGCCTCATCATTTTGGTTCTCTGGGGCCATGCTGCAAGCTGAGAGCTATTCTTCACCGATTGGACAAGTTTACACTCTTACAGTACAAAGGCTGCAAGTAAAAATTGAGAAGTGAAGTTTCTGAGAACAAATTCAAATTTATGGGAAGTAGTTTAAATCTGTGCATTCACAGAAATTGGGCCTG